>CAEFZX010005715.1:0-80165 GCA_903066825.1 Alfaro cultratus | reverse complement strand
TGACCTTTTGACCTTTAACCTTTCATTAATATCTTCAAAGCCAAAGCAGCACAAACAAAAAATTTTGCTGCACAAACGTTTGACACCAGTTTTGTCTGATTTGAAGAAATCAGACAAATATGATTTTGTCTGATCATTTCCAACTTCACTCAGACAAGTTGGAAACTTGTCTGAGTGAAGTTTCCAACTTCACTCAGGTAAAACTAACCTGCCATCCTTGTTAAACATAAGTCGTTTTTGACCAAAAGTGTTGATATGTGATAATATGCGTTTCCCTTTTTGAACAAATTCACTGAAATAAATTCCCTTTTTGATTTGCTGAGATGCGCCTGTGAGAGTTCAAAGCGGGCTGTAATCCTCGTCCCGATCGAAGGGATGCTCCCTGCGTCCCGGAAGCATCCTGTGAACGGAGATGGCGGGCGAGAGAGACGGGGAGGACAGGGAGAGGCGGTGGAACGGGGACGCGGGTGCCGGGCGATGCGGGGCAGGAGGGAAGGAGTCCGAGTGAGTCAGGGGAAGCGAGTGGGAGTGGGTGAGCCTTGGCGAAGCGGGCGGCGGAGGCTCATAGTACGGAGACAGGTGGGAGATCACGGGGGCAGGGAGAGGGGCAGGCAGAGGGACAGGCAGAGGGGCAGACAGGGTGACGGGCAGGTTTGGGGGGGTGTAGTACGGGGCGGGTGGCAGGAGGCCCACGAAGTTAAAGCTGCAGGGGTTGAGGCTGGAGCTGCTCCTGGGCCCCACCATCAGGACCTTCTTGGTGTAGTTGTTCAGGGTGGAGACGCCTGCCGCCATGCACACGGTGAAGGCTAGCCACACCAAACTGACAGAGACAAGAACAAGAGGCACGCTGATCATGACGGTTTCTGAGTCTGTTTCAATCAGGCTTAAAGTGAGAGCAAAAACAGCTAAATCACAGCAGGATTTTTCTCTTTTGTTCTTTTAATCGACTGCATGTGTTTGTAAAAATATGATTTGGTTTATTTGTTGTTCGGTGACCAGAGCTTGGTAAACGCCAAAAGTGATAGAAGGAGTCCTTTAGGGTTTGCTTTTTTGTAGGGACTTCTGAAATAACAGGCAGGTGACCCAAGTGACCCAAAACCCTATCCCTACCCGAACCCCACTAAAAACTGGGGTGCGAGAGGAATTCAGGGAGGCTATGGAGATCGACATCTGCTTGTCCCAAGGCAAGCGACTCCAACGGGACACAGGATGTGTTTAGTTTGGGAACCTTGACTCCTCAGATTGTTGACTGGTAGAACAAGTTCTTTCAAATATCTTGAATCTGTTCACCATGGATTAGACATGGTTATAGGAGCAGGGAAGAAGTAAATGCATCACCTTTACAGAGGTTGTTCCAATAGTTTAAAAGCTCCCCAAGGACAGTGTGGCAGGAGTGGATGACTTCTGTCCTGGGGAGCTGAAGGATATGGATACCGTGGTATTATCATTACTGGAGGACGGTAACCAAATGTCAGGAGTGGTAAACTGCCCCCCTCTGGATAGGAGGGTCAATCACTGCCAAACAAAACAGTCCAAGTATCTGGAGCTCTCAAGTGGTGGTTGGCCTTATTTGGGATAATGCTCCTCTGGACTGAAAATATTCCATTTAGGTGGTTTGGGTGTCTATTCAAGACGTCTATCATTGGAGAATTTCCAGTTATGTCCTTCTGAAAGGAGAAACCCCAACTTCCTGGAGGAACTTTATATGACATCTGGCCAGACAACAATTAGCAATCCTCCTAAACTGGAGAGTGTTGGCAAAGAGACAGTAACTTCCCCTTATAGGCCTATTAGCTAGCTAGCTTGCAGAACTCTTGCTAGCTAACTAGCTAGTTAGTTAACTAGTTAGATAGATGTGGTCAAAAAAACTGAGATAAGTTTTGGATTCAATTTACCTTTCCTATACACTGGAAGGATAGCGAGGGAAATTTAAGAGCAGAAAATACATTTTTTTTATATAAATTAATTGAAACAGAAGTGACCCATTACAATATTTGGAATAGTAGGTATACCTGCTGCAGCTTTGACAAAATCATAAACTAAAATAAATTAATAAGTGATTACAAGTTCATTCAATCAATCTGAACATTATTTCAGAATATTAGGACGAACCTTACCTGGCTGCAAATCGCAATATTTTTTGTCTCGTTTTACTATTGCTTTACTTTTCCACAAAAATTTTATGGTTAATATATTCATAGGCTTTGAGTTTCAGCACATGTTGCTTCTGCTTATCAGCGCGGCTTTAAAATGTTCCGATTAAACCGAAAGGTCCGACAAACTCACTAGAATGCCCAGGAGTAGCCGTAGCTGTGAGGTTTAAAGTCTTCTGGTCCCATTGAAACCGTGGTCTGAAACACCTGCATGAACATCATGTGACCCACCATCCCGAGAAGACCTGCAATGCACGAAACAGCCCCCGAGAAATCAATGATTTCAGTTAAAACCAGCAACCCAAATACAGATCTGAGGTGGCAACAGCTGTACCTCCCAGGACCGTGAAGACAGCTGCAAAGGCGTTGAGCATCTGGCCCCAGCGCAGCGTGGAGGGAAACCAGGCCGTGAGGCACAGCTGGGCGGACAGCAGCAGGCAGCTGACCAGCAGCAGGCCGACGTACATGAACTCCAGCGTGAGATACAGCCAAATCATTGCTGCAGAGGAAGAAACGGAGGCTCAGAGCTGAAAGAGCAAACATGGATATCAAACAATCATCCAGCAGGAAGAGGGAGAAGTTACCTTCCTCTGATTCGGGAGTCAAACTGTAAAACCATCGACATTTCTCTTCTAAAACGACAAAACAACAACAACAAAACACGGGTTATAAAATAAACTCATGAATCTGTATGGACAGAAAACGTGGTAAACATCCAAAGTCCTCACATTAAATACCAAGAATTACATCAGAAACCTTCTTTTTCTTCTTCTTCTAGAGGAAACCCAAGTTTAATTAAACACATCCATCAACTATCATGTGGCAAGACCGTTTGCATAAAGCGCTTCTAATGCCGAGCAGAACCTGATGGGGGATTATAGGATTTGTTTGGTGTAAATCTGCCAGGATGGCAGCGGAAAGAAAAATATTAGCTGCACCAAAAGCTGAAACACAGGCTAGTGGGGATGTTTTTTCCTAAGACGATAAAAATGATCATTTAAATGGGGGAAATTTCCCCAAAATATCAACCAGGAAGCAATTATTGCTCTCAGAAGAATCTTGATTGGCTCCAGGCGCATTAACAGAGAGCAAAGCATCATCATCAGCAGCAGCAGCATCATCCCGTCTCAGTTTTTAGTTAAGCTTCTTTGCGGCTTGATTGCCAAACTGTTTAAATGGAGCATCTCCAATAATCGGCCTCCGAACTCACAAAAGGATGAGTCTTAAAGAAACAGGTGCAACTCGGGACGGCAGGAGAAAATCAAGACTACGTCGACAGTTGGAAGACAGAACGGACCAGACGCCATTTTGTCCTGTCCGACGTCTTTTCTAACTCTACAGACTGAATAAAGTCGTCATACGCTTTGATTTTTTTTCAAATTTCAAACACAAACTTCAATGTAACTTATGTGTCAAAGTTCTGATTTGAAGTAGAGAAAAAAAAACATTAGAGACCTGGTTAATATCTCTAAATCCAATCCAGAGCAACCAATCGCCTCTAATCAATAAAATAAGTATAACCTAGTCTGCTCTGATTGGTGGTTTTCGACTGGGAGCATTTCGTCATACGAAAATCGTGGCGTTGGGAGGAGGTAGAAATGCTCAATGTTTTCACAGATTATCCGTCTTGTGTCACGAAACTGACAGTTTTAGCAAATACTAAACGTTTTGGCCTGCATTCACACCATAACCCTGAACCAGCCAAGAAAACCTTGGAGTTATGCGTTACTTCTTGTTGATCTGGCACACTGAATCCCGGACGCACATTTTAGCTTTTGCATTTGAACTTCTTGTCCTTTCGTTCTAAAGAGGCGAGCGGTTGCTCCTACTGCGCAGAAGTCAAGAGGCCGACGGTTCAACTCCCTACATCGTTCCTGCTCGGTTCGTCTAATCGGCTGCAAACGAGACGATGATAACTCGGCCCATGTTTGTGAATCCTGTTAACCTTTCGCCTCCCTGGCTTTTAATCCATAATTGAGTCGTGCTGTTGAAGTCTAAATCTCTGTGAGCAGAACTCGCCATGGTGATAATCCTCTTTGGGCCGAGCACACGGCACCGCAGGCGCTCAGTCACACGTCTACGTGAGAGCCAAGGAGATCCTGGCTCATCCAAACTACCGTCCTGTGCCCCTGCTTCATAGTGGGACCAGTAGTGGTTTTAATACATAAAGTCCAGTTAGCATTTCCAGTAAACAGCATGTTATTGCAATCCCTCATGATCAGATTGTTTTAATATTCTGAGCGTCACATGTAAAATGGATTAGAATCTTTAGATTTCCTTAGAAATCCGATGTTCTTTCATTTATTAATTTTCTTTAACCTATGTAATCTCTGTTAGAGTTTCTAGTGACATGTTCAACAAGCAATGTTGTCCTTTTACATCCAGCCATTGATTTCCTACTTAATTCTTCTCAATTCTTGTCGATGATCCATCTGATTTTCTCCAATTGAACTCGATTTCGTTGGTAGAATTTCAAAAGGGCCAATCAGCGAACAGAAGGAGAGGTTGTGAATGACGACGTTGATTTTATGTAGAAATGAACCAAAGTCGTTCAGTGTGTTTCAGCTACCCTTCCAAAAAAAAAAAAAAAAAATTAACATTAACATTAACATTAACATTAACAGCCGCCTTGTTCGGCTCCCCACTTCTCTCTTCGTCTGGGAGGATTGTTATTCACAATGCAGGCAATTTCCTGTAAGCTTCTTAGCATTAAACTGGCTCATTACCTATGCCAAGGGCAAACGTTGGAAATTGGGTAAAATTTAAAACCTCAACAGAGTCCAAGCTCTCAGGAACAAGGGGTAGAAGTAGGAACTGGTTAAAGCTATCAACCTATCAGTTTTATTTATTTTCAATTTGATATGTCCACAGAAAGGTAGGAATTTCTAAAGGACCAGATTGGACGAAATTAACGTCCGTCATTTGACTTTATTTTTAAAATATTGGTATCTTTCTTCTCTTGCGTTGGACTTTACTCTTTTTTTTTTCTTTTCTCCTTAGAGTTTTTTGCGGCGCTAGTGGCTCGCATTTTTTCGCGACGGTGGGGGGAGGGGGGCATGCGGGGGGTGTCGCCGGGACCGGGAGTCGAACCCGCTTTTTTGGGTTCGCCGGGACCGGGAGTCGAACCCGGGAGTCGAACCCGCGACGTCCGCGTCGAGGACTGGGGCGTGCTAAGCCCCTGCGCCACCACAGCACGCCCCCGTCTTTTACTTTTTTAATTTCACGAGCTTGTTGTAGCACAACATCAGTAGCCATTGATATAATGACGGAACGCAAATCGCGTTAGCCGGTTTGACATTAGCGGCGTCTCCAACAGAGAACGTCCGGTCACTTTTCAAAATAAGAGCATCAACATAAGTCACTCCAACGGTAGCGATAGAACATCCTGTCGTATTTCAAAATAAGAGCACCAATATAAGTCACTCCAACGGTAGCGATAGAACATCCTGTCGTATTTCAAAATAAAAGCCCCACCATAAGTCACTCCAACGGTGGTGATTTTTCAGAGACGTTTATAAGTAGGGTGGGCTAAATGTTGACATCTTTCATCACATTAAAACAAAATTGGCTTTTGTTACTAAAATAACGTGAAAATGACATAAGTAGTTAAAAACGAAAAAGTTTTATATTAAAGAATATATAATTTAAAACATATATTCTACCCCTAACTGGTCTCAAGACAAAGAAATTGTATCTTTACTTCATATTTTCTTCAGTTTTTTCAAGCAGTCACTGCAGATGGTTTCTGGACGTTTCTGCTGCTTACTTTTGATTCTGCAGAGAGCATCGTCTCTTCATTTTATTTACTTTTCCTTTATTTTCCCCCTTCAGGGTCAACCGACAAAACCCTCGCTCTCTCACCCCATTCGTCCACGTAGATGTTCTCCTCGCAGATGATGAACAGGCCGGTGTGAAAGTTTGGGAAGACGAAGCGGTCGTCGCCCGTCTCCCAGAAGAACTGGATGTTGGAGGTGTTGGACAAGCCCGGCACAGGGATGCACCGCGTGAACTTGTTGGCCGTGCAGAGAGGCTTGGGGATCTTCTGCTGGCCCGAGCACCAGAAGGAGGAGGTGAGGGCCACGGTGCTCAGCAGGAGGGACACGACCGTCTGGAAGAAGGACAGGGAAGGGGAGCGCACTCTCTTGAGGAAGGCCATCATGGGTGGAGGAGGAGGCTGGTGGAGGGAAACAAGAGTTAAAATAAAGACATCTGATCCTTTTTGTTAGAAAAGCTTTGTTGAGATGACACACACTTTTTCTAACTAAATCTCCAAGGAGATGCAACAGATGAGTGCATGTGGATTCGGTGTAATACGCTCCTAAAACTTTTGTGTTTTGTTGTGATTTTTATGTGACAGACCAATACAAAATGGAGGACACGAACAGAGAAAGGCTGGAGGTTCACCCTTGACCCTGATCAGCCAGGGCCAAAGCGGAAGATAGTGAGTGATCTGCTCAGCTGCATCTCATTTTAGATGCTGAGCCCGGACTATTTTCTAAATGTAGATACAGAAAAAAAAAAAAAAATCTGAAACTTTTTTGCTTTTCTTTTAATGTTGCAAAAGTGTGAGAACCTCGTTGTTTCAACTCTACAGTGAGCTGCAGATTTCCCTTTCTACAACAATCTAACATTGTTTCTTTCAAATATTACATTTTCTAAATAAGTCATATTCTCACTAAAATTATTTTTGCCTTCTAATAGTAATAAAAATTTTTAAATAATTACTCCTTTCACCACGGGTTTGGATCAAAGCGTGTCTGAACGGCTCAGTGAGAGTCCAGCCCGATTGAGAATCTGTGGCAAGACATGAAAATTGATATTCGCCCAAATCTGGGTTTGAATTATTTTGCAAAAAAAAAAAAAGAAAAACAATTTCACTCTCTAGATCTGCAACCTCCCCAGACCATCCATAGTGGCTGTAAATATGGCTAGAAATGAAAAATCACAGCAAGATATAAAAAAGTGAATGTGATAAATACATGCAGTTTAAAAAAAAAAAAAAAAAAGGCAAACTGCCTGCTTAAAGAAAAAAAGATACATTAAGTGTAAACATTCTAGTAAGAAAAATTTATTTATTCCCTTTAATGGAAAAGTTTCAAAATTTTTGAAAAAGAGAATATTTTCTTGAATCTAAAAATTTTAATTCCTACAGTAGATATTGATAAAAGCGTCTTGTATCTTTTGTGGCTCTTCACTTTGTCCCGCCGGAGCGAAGACAGAACCAGCTCTTCGTGCTGTAAAGGTCGCTGACCCCCTGCTGTCTGGACACGGCTGGTAGAGAAAAACCCAAAAGAATTTACGAGACAGTAGCCGGTCTTCAAAACACTGATTCAGAGGCCTGAACAAAACTACACGTCACACTGTCAAGGCTTTTTTTATTTCTTTTTGCTGATAAACAAAGAAGAAAAAAACCCCCACTTTAAACAATGCATAATTTTTAGCACAATGTTGCGCCGTTTGTGCTGGTCGGTCACAAAAAGTCCCAATAAAATTCACAGAAGTTGCAAAGGGCTACGAATGGATTTTTCAATCGTTGCCAACTTTTGCAGACAAATAGAAACTCACACAGCCCTGATGAAGACGTATTATATGAACTGGAGAGGGAATCTGCCATTGCCATGGAAACCATCCAAGGGACGGACGCGACACGTCCGAGCGCTCCAAGTCAAACTGTGTGTTGGAGACAAAGGAAGGACTCTTACCTGCTGTGCGTCGTCTCTCAGCCTCAAAGTGGAAAAGAAGTGACAGCTCCCCACTCCCACTCCGCTCCACTGATGGACGGGAGGATTTTGGTCACCACGGTGACCTCTACGGGGGGGTGTGACTGTCACTCCGACACAAGCGTATCTCTCAATCACACACACACGCCTTTAATCCAGCCGTATAAATAAATCCAAAACAGACAGCTCAGGTCCATCTGTTTCAATTTCATTCCTAGACTCATCTTGATCCATTTCATTCCCTTCCATCCCCCAATCTCCAGCCAAGGCTTTTCAGCCTGCACAAGCAATGTCGGATTGATTTAACCTCGACACACTGACCAAAGCTACACACACACACACAACTTTAAATTTGGAGAGAAACTGTATATTGAAGAGCAGTAGGACCTTTGGAGAGAGAAGTCTTAGTTGGGATACTGACAAACAGCATTCATACGAAATTCATTCATTCATGTGCAGCTCCATTAAATAGTGTTTGTCCCCCTACGAGTTTCTGTTTTATACTTTCTTTTGTTACATTTTAACATTCCAGACTAAATTTCCGCCACAAAACTCAGAAGTTTCTAGATTAATCTATGAAATTTTCTAGAAAAAAAAATAAAAATAAATATTTCTGAGCTTGGAAAGTATAAATTTCGCTAGAAAAAACACTCAGTTTTGAGAATACTCAATTAGTCGAAGATTTTTGAAACTTCTTTTTGGCAGAAATGAATTTTCCCCCCTATCTACAATGGCCCTAATATGCTGTTGTAAATATCAAAGAACCTGTGTGAACTTAAAAAGTTTCCAAATGACAACTCCATGTGTTCAGGCTGCGGCGTCCAAAGTGCTGCCCGGGTAGCTTTTTGCGGCGCCCTGGATGAATTCGAGTGGCCCTGGACCACAGGTCTAAAGACAGGCAAATATGACCTCTGATTTTGATCCAGATAAACGCAACAAAGTGGCAACTGACAAAGTCTGTTGGCACCTTAGCCTGAACTGTGTGCTTTGGTCAAGTGAGGTCAAGGTTCATGATGATTCTGGTAGAGGATCTGTGATTCTGTGGGTATGTTGGCGTCTCCAACTCCTTGTAAAATGAGATTTCCATCAGAAATCAGATGGACTCTACTAGAAATAGAAAGAGTCGTCTCTGGGTCTTCCAGAAGAGTAGTGATCTAAAACACGCGTCAGACTAAAACATTACTTACATAAATATTCTGTCCTCCCAATTCTTGTGTTGTCTGTCTAGCGGCACAAAATCTGCGATTATGATTGCAAAAAAAATAAAAAAATCACAAAAAACCCAATTGTGAATCCTGGAGGTTCTGACCAATGTGAAATAAATTTTAAGAAGTACTTATCAAATTCAGAGACAGCTATTTATTATTGTTTTATCTGTTTTTTTTAAGGGTTTTATCAATACATTCTGGCACAATCGGCCTTTGAGTGCATTCATGATTTTGAAATTGGCCGAAAAGGAAAGATAAAACAAGTTTGAGACCTTCGATCTGAAACAAATCAATAAAGAAAACGGTTCACAGGTCAGCTGCGTGATCTAATAAAACTTACAGAAGACCTGCAGCTGTTCCACTCGGAAGAGACGCTACAAAGTATTAACTAATTAGATTAAAAACAGCTTAATCTGTCTTAGACGAATCACATAAAACAGGTTTTATAGTCTGTAACGAAAACAACAACCAAAAAAACAGGAAAACACAGCTTTTCTGCTGCCTCTGCCATGTCGTCCTTGCCGTATTGTTTCCGGGTTACTTGCATCATCCTGCCAGTTTGGGAAACAATAAAACGAGCGTTAAACTTAAGCCCCATTAAGGCTCCTCAAGCCCTACGATTGTTTTCTTTCTTTGAACAGGTCTGTCAGCGCAGGGCTGTTTAATTGTTGCCTGAAACCTGCGGTGAATGCCCATCCTAGGCTTGCCGCAACAGGTTTTAGGCTCAGTGGTGCGTTTGTCAGATCTTCTATGGAGGGTGTAACCGTGTGAACCAGACCCTCCCTGTCAGCTGCAAACATTGAAAGACATGGAGGGGAGACAAAAAGTAAAGAGAGAGAGACGAGCAAATCTGATGAAGAAGGCCGAAGCAAAGTTGAAGCATTTTTAAGTGTATTCATAATTCATATACATATTGACAGGTTTCTAATACAGCATGGTTTTGATAGTGTCACTGTCTTTCAGTTTGACCTTTTTTTTTCGTTTGTTTGTTTTGTACAAGAATAACAATAAAAAGTAACAAGGACAACACCATGTATGACTCACTTTGAAATCTGATGGCAATGGATTTTGCATCTTCCGCTTCATTTGCCGCTGCTTCCCTGAAGTGGGAAGCCTCTCTCCACAGTACTTGGTTCAGGCTCACTTTGGCCAGGACAGAAACGGTCGGTAACGTGGCAACGCGCGTCCAGAAACTCCGGGTCCGTCTCGACTTCGAACGATTCGCCAGCGTACGAGGGAAAAGCTCCCCGTTTGTCCTTCATGTGTCCTCCCGGTTAGAGACGGCAAACAAGCCTCAGTCCATAGTGTTATCTCGTCCTCTTACAAGACTCTCTCTCTTTGCACATTATGAACGTTCTGTTCTTGAAAAATAAGACTGTCCATCTGATTTTTTATTTTTTTTCTCTTTTTAATGAATACTATCTGTACCGTAAAAACCCCTGTGATGAAAAATAAGAACACTTTTCAAAAAGGACCAAAAAAATGGAATCAAAGACCCAGATATCGGCATTTCCCCTCCCGCCCCCCGTCCCACGCGCGCACACACACACACACACATCGCTCGCTCATTCACAACTTGGGTAATGTTTTTTTTTTTTTTTTGTTCTTTTTCTTAAAGGCAACAGATGTCCGTTCTCCAAGGCAATAATGTCTTTGTGGCAAACTCGACCCTGACATTCCAGACATCAGACGCTCCGGCTCTTTCCTTCTCCAGGAAAAGCGACAGAAAAGTATAAAAAATAAAAAATTCCAACTCAGGTGTTGATTGAATATAAAGCGGCATACATCCATTTCATTGTCATAAGTAAATACTGATGAGGATACAAAATAATGAGGATTAAAGTAATAACTGCGATCATCCTAATACCATAACATAAAGACACTAAACTGGTAAAATGACACCAACTCTCCCAGATCGTCTTTTTTTTTGTTGGTTTGTTGGTTTGTTTGGGTTTCGACGCCCAACTTGCTCCCGCTACATCTCTTCAAAGCAAACAAAAAGACAAACAGGTAAATGATGATGCAGAAAATGATAAGCAAGAGTTTAACACTTTAGGTTGTCTGGAAAATCAAAGCGAGCCTAGAGAAGAAGCTTGTCTCTTTTTGTTCTTTACAGCGAAATCCCTCCGTCAGTCTCGATGTCTCATTTCGTCCCCGCTTCGATCACTGTAGTTTGTTGGGTTTCTTTTAACGGTTGTGTTTTTTTTCTTTTTTTCTCTCAGCTAAGTTCCTCTGTGTTGTTTCTGCTTTTGAGTAAAGAGCGATGATTCTGGTAATAAAAAATGGTTTGTTTTCTCCGTTGTCCTGTAAATGTAAGTAATGCTGATTCAGTTTGAGAAATTGTACATTCCCTTTAGTCGTTCTCCTCGACAAATCCCTGTCCGGTCTCTTCACATTTCCCCATCCTTGAGGCCTACTGTCCAAGGTACCCTGTGAAGAGAAACAATAATTATCAATCGCAATAATAGAAGTATTCACACACATGCTACAAAAACAAATCTGAACGTATTCTATTGGGAACTCATGTAAAAGACGGCGTAATTATGAGGTGGGAAGACATTTAATTAGAGAATTTGTGAATAAGAATATATAGTAGTTAAAGTGAGTTGGAAGCTTATTAACAGCCTGCCTCCAACTGGTGTGAAGCATGGTGTCATCTAAATACACCGTGTTCCAAATTGTTATGCAAATTGGATTTAAGTGTCATAAAGATTATATTTTTTGTTGTGCTATTAAATTTATAGATGGTATTGTGTGTCAGGGCTCTTTAAATCACTATAATTAATTTCAGAGAGATGGGTTGATTAGTCTGAGCTCAATTAAAGGAAATCTACTTAAGAAGGATGTTCCACATTATTAAGCAGGCCACAGGTTTCAAGCAATATGGGAAAGAGAAAGAATCTCTGCTGACGAAAATCATCAGATAGTGTAGAGCCGTATGACAAGATATGAAAACATTAGATATTTAACCAAAACTGAAGCGTTATCGTACTGTGAAGATATTTTTGGCTGATTCAGAACAAAGATGGGTTTGTACAGATGAAGGCAGAATGAGGAAGATTTCTGTTAGACAAATTCATTGGATTGAGAGAGCAGCTGTTATTAGAAAATCTGCTGTGCGTAATAATTTAGAACAGTGCATTTTGAGTTTATTTTTGAAAAAGAAAATACTGTTCTCATGGGGAGCTTTGTTCAGTAAAATTTGATTTATACTGTAATAGTTCATGACTTGAAAATTATACTGACCATCATTTGCATTGACCATTTAAGAAAATCTGAGAAAATATCACTTGCATAATAATTTGGAACACAGTGTATTGTTTCATTTGATTGTACATCTTCAGAACCCCAGCATGAACTAAACCGAATTAAACCCTTCAATTGAATCAAACAGTGCTCTTAGTGATAAGTGTCCGAATGAGTTTGTGGAATTAGAACTATCGCTCTTAGAACGGAAAACAATAATAATAACAGAAAGAAACAATTAGCTGTTTGTTACAGAAAAAGAAAAACAAGCCTTTAACAGCTGGTACATCCTGACATCTGATCCCTAGACAGACAGATGAAAGCTCAAAGCAGTGTTAAAAGAAAATATCTCAACTGTTTTAAACAGAATTTACTTTTTTTTTGTAGGTTGTGGATGGGGAGCACATAGAAAAAAAAAGGTTGGGAAACACTTGTTTAGATCAAAGAAAATTCAGGTTGATGTTAAAAGTGGAACAGTTAAAATCTACTCCTGAATCCAACCGGGATGCGCGGCAAGACTTTAAAAGAAAATTGATCGTCGCTAGATGTTTTCCACTGAACCTAACTGAGTTTGAGATCTACATAAAAAGGAATAGGCAAACATTTCCATCTTTAGAAAGCCGAGCGATACAACCGAGGGAGCTGAATACTGACGCTCACCAAAACTACGTAACCCTTTCCCTTCAAGTTCACAAATATGCACCACTCTCTGTTGGTCTATTACCTATAATCAGAATTCACTGAGGTTTGTGGCTGTTACATGATGTGAAAACATTCAAGAGAGGAATGAATATGTTAAACTTTCAGGGGTAAAACTGAAAGAAACGGAAAGGGATACGGCCCGATGACAAAGCCTGAGCTGTACATCGGCTTCATAAAACTTACATAAACAGACAGAAATATGAGCTATACTGTAAGTGGACTGGTTTCCATGGAGACAGGTTGGTTTGAATGTGAGGGGGAAGAAGTAACAGGAACGAGGGGACGCACCGATCCACTTTTTTCACTTCCGATACCAATACAGATATCTGAGGTTCAGTATCGGCTGAAACCAATCCGATACAGAAAAACAGTGCTGACTTGACAAAAGACGTATTTTTCTTTTTGAACACAGACAGAAATGTCCTGAATTTACTAATTTATTTGCTAACTCTGCCCAAGTACAGCACATTTAAATACACCAATTGCTTTGGTCAAACATGTAAAAACAAAATAACTTTAATTTGTTCAGTCAGTCCAAGTAGGAGCAGAGCAACCAATGTAAAAGTGAATAAAGAAACTGATAAACCGGTCAAACATTCAAACAATAAACTGCGACAAACCTTCTTTCAAATGGCTCAGAAAGTGCAACTAGGAATAGGAATAGAAATGGGAATTGCTCAGAGCACAAAGCGTTCAACAGATTTGCCCTTGTGGATCAGGCACATTGTCACCGATACCCAATCTAGAATTTGTTTCAATATCGGCCCGATAACAACAGTGCTCAGTGCATCTCCAGTATGAACCAGTCTAAGATAATGAAAAACATTGGCAATAATGAGGAAATACTGCCATATTTATTGGCACCCTGGAAAAAGATGTCTTCAAAGCCTTGAAAGAAAAAAATCTCTCTCTTTTCCAACAAATATGGAAGCATGCTGTGTGCTTTAACCCCGTGACGTGTGGAAATTTACGATTTTATAAGTTTCACTCAGACCAGATTTCCCGGCCTTTTGAAGAGAAACAGGCCAACAACATCAGAAATCTTCCACCATGCTCAACACTAGGCATGAAGTGATTTCCATATTTTTGGATGTTTATTAAAAAGCTCAATTACCAAACCACAGAGTTCCACTCGAACTCCCCATGTTAATGTTTGTGACGGAAAAGGATTTTTCCTCGTAACACTCATCTGATTGGTATTTAGATATCATTCGATCGTTGCAATGGAGATGTGGTGACTCCGAGATGCCACTTTGGAGGTTTCTTTAACTGCCGTACATTCCTCACTCTGCATGCCGATGAGATAAACATCCAAGTGGTCGCTGGTTAAAGAAATGAGTCTCTGTGTCACGTCATGTCTGTACCCCAGAGCAACAGGAAGTCATGGGTTCCTAATCAGAAGTTCCACAATTTTACAGGGATTATTACACATAACAAATGTGCGGAACAAGTATTTCTTAACTTTGGATTTTCTTCCCCTTTGAATGAATGTATTCAAATTAAAGGTTGGATGAAAGCAAAGAACTGTTTTGTTTTTTCAGACTGAGGAAGGTGAACATTTTTGAACTTTCTAGGTTTCAGGAAGAATAATTGTTTCCTCGGGTTTCTGTCTTTCTGTCAGATGACCCTACTGTGACTGTCACAAAGGCTAGTTAGCCTTCTAAGGTCGTGGTTCTGCACACACACTCACAAACTCTAACACACTTATAGTCCTAAAAAATCACCGAAAACGTTCCTAGTAAAATCCAAAATGTCACTGCGCTCTTCCCGTTTCCAAAACTCTCTCCAGAGTCCCTCTCTCACCACATCTGTCACTCTACTGTGCCAGCATACTGACAAAAACTTTTTCATTGGTTGTTTTAGAAATGTGGTGACTTGAGGAAATTGAAAAAATTGATGTCATATTGCATTCAAGCACTTCCTGATCACAAAACGTTCACTGAATGAGCAGCAAATGCGAAAAATGCGCAAAAGAAATTATGGTGAAAATGATTGATCATATTTGGAAGTAAATAAGAAACAAAACCAATATAAAAACACTACTTTAATAAAGTTTAAAGTCTGTGCTGACCAACCACAGATTTTGATCAGCATGCTGCCATTTTGGTTACAGTAGCCTTTTGAATGCGTCACGTCAAGCCCGCCCCAGTGAGCGGACGTCGACCTTAAGAGGGCTAAGCTGCGCCTTTAAGTAAATCATGCAAAAATCTGAGAAAACTGAGAATTTATCATTTTAAATACTACTTATTGGAGATGAATTAACTTTCTGTTTGGGTTTAGATCTGAGCCACATTTTGCCACTCAGTTAAAAAAAAATAAATAAAAAATCTGGTACCAAGTTAGTGTTGACTTACAGCTCCCAAAATCCTGCTCTTCCTTCTCCCAGTTTCCCTCAGCCTCTCTCTGACTGCTCCACATACACTGGCTTGGCTGGCCGGATGCTCTGGGTAAACTGGATTAATGGGGGGAGAAAAAAAAGAAAAGGTTACGTCAGTTTTCCACGTGTGGGAATATTCTGATAAACGGATTAGTGAACAAGGCAGAGAAATACGAACCTCTCCTTCTTTACCTTGTGCTTCGGACACCTCAGCGAGAAGTTATCTTCATTCAGAGAACAATCTGAGTAAAAGACAAAGGGATGCCAAAAATGAATGGGGGGGGGAGACAATGGTGCCGAAGGAAACAACAGACTGGCTGTATTTCATGCACCTCCTCACCTGCTTCAATAGCACACAGGTAGTGGTAGCGGAGAGTGCAGCCTTTACTGTAGCAGCCCAGCGTCGAGCCAACCATCTCGCAGAACGAGCAGCTCTGGTGAATAAACGATACTGTTAAAACTGACAAGTGACCAACAGTTTTTAACAAAGCTCAAACTAGATGTAAAATTAGGGTTGCTATACATATACTTTATTACTTTTCCAGCCCACCATTAGTTCTAAATAGGGGCGCACCGATTGCAGTTTCATGGCTGATCGCAATCTTTAAAACATCCGATTTGCCGATACCATTTTTTTTGCTTAGTTGCTAAATATAGTGGCACATTCGCTACGTTGGCAACAGAGGGGTGACTACTGTTAACCATCCGGGTCCATCAGTCAGCCCTCTCTCACGGCAGAGCAAAAGTGACTGATTTTCAGACATTCGAGCAGGTAGCAAAGATTGATGGATTTCACATGTAAAATTGGTTGATTGCCAAACCACCAAAATTAAGGAAATCGGGGCCACTTCATTGGCCAGACAATTTATCGGTGCACCCCGATGTTAATAATAATTCTATTAACATTGTCAGAGTAAAAAACATTTACCACAGTTGGGTTTTATGATCTGTATGTCCCAAAAATCTTCTACAACAAATCTGCTCTATTTTAACACTTATAACATTTATAGAAGTAGGCAGCGGTTTTCATATATAGAGGTAAAAAAAAAAAGTTTCAGCTATTTTTCTTGAAGTCTGGAGAGAATTTCTAAACGAAAAACAAAAATGTCTCATTAAATTGTAAAAGTATCTCTTTCCTAATTATTTAATATTGATTGAATAATAGTAGAAGTAGCAAACCTCTCTCATGGACTTTTCAATTTTTCTTTGCTTCTCTTAACGAGTTTTTATATAATCTACATCAGATTGTGGAGTTATGTTTTAGAATAGCCTAAAGTAATAAAGTGAAAATGATTACAGGGATCTTCATGTCTGGTATTCACACCAGAAAATACAGATTTTTTAAACTACTGTTTGTAAATTGATTCCTTTATTTATTTATTGTTAACACACACTTATATATATATATATATATATATATATATATATATATATATATATATATATAAACTGTCACTGATTTGTGTATTTGGAATTTAAGTTAAATTTTAAAAAAATATATTTTAAATTACCTAGAGGCCAAAAATTTAGTAAATAAAATCCAATATTGACCCCATCTTCAAAAGCAAAACAATTGACTTGGACATAAACCTACCTTTCAAGAGGCAAAAACAAAGAGAAAACAATACAATTTAGATACAAGTTTGACTTAAATATTATTGTATCTTTTATTTTTCTGTTTTGTCCTTTTTCTACCTATGATGATGTGATTGTTACGAAGCATTTTGGTCACCTGAGATTGTTGTAAAAGTGCCATAAGTAAACTTTGACTTGACTTCACTATAAGCAACCTGTGAAATACAGTAAAAAGGACAAATGCAGCTGATACTCACAGTTTCTCTGGCTCCATCTAGTGCCTCCTGCAGGCCGTACAGTCTCCCATTGACGAGGTACACTCCACTTGTCCACACTATACATCCTTCATGCACCCACAGCTCCTCTGGGTCCATGGGCATCTGTGGCAGCTGTGCGAGTTGTGCCAAGGGCCCCAGGGAGTCCAAGGCAGGCGGAGGGGGCTGAAAAGGCAGGGAAGCCTTACTGTTGGATGGAACCATCCGAGGGGAGTCCTCACTGGACTTGTGTCGCCTTTTAAAGCGGGGATGTGAGGTCAGCTTCCTGTGCTGAGGTCGCTGCTGAGTGTCGTCTGTCAGCTGCTGCTGCGGCTGCTGCTTCTGTGCCTGTTGCTGCTGCTGGTCGCCTTCAAGGTCTGGCTCTCTTTTAAGCTCAGGGATATTTCGAAGATCGGGGCTTTTCTCCCAGGTTAAAGGTGTTTTGTTGCTGAGATTTCCGGGCATATACATCATCATCATCATCTCCTCTGTTGGGGCTGTGAAGGCAGTTCTCTCTGCTGGGGTTGAGCAGAAATTGTCGCTCTCAGATGAGGGCCTGTTGAACTGAGCGAGCTGTGTTGGTATGACTTGAAGTGTACTCAAAGCGTTCGTGTCTAAATTTGGTCCGGTTTTGTTAGGGCCTGTAGAGGGCTGACACTGTCTGATCTGGGGCTGGTTCTTGGGGAGCTTTGCAGCGTATTCAGCCGGATAGTAAGGCCCGTAGAGATCTCCAAGATGTTTGTAGTTTGCCCATTTCTGGCACAGGCAGCATAGCAGGCGCCCAGAGTGATTGGTCTCTGTGATCACAGACCCTGTAACGACATAGCCAGATGAAGGAAGTGCTTTGCCCGACTGAAGTGTGGTTTCCACCTCATCCGTCTCCTTTTTCTCCAACTCTCTGTCTCTCCGAGATAACTGGGAGGAAAGCGCTGAGGTCAGGAGCGAATCAATTCCAACACCTCCTGCTTTTCCTCCCGCTGCACTGCGCTCTCCTTTCATTTTGTCATCCTCGGCGTTAACAATAGTGCACACAGCTCCGATCTCAGGTATTTTTTTCTCCACATGGATGTGAGGAATAAACAGGCCTTTTCTATTTGGATCTGGGCAACCTCTGTTTGTGCTGAAACTCCCTGTTGCCCCCAAAGGTGCATCTGGCTCGTCTCTAGATATGGGTGGCGCCGCAGGTACAGGTGCTCTCCTCCTCCGCCGCCCCCTCGCCTCGCCATCAACTTTCATGCCTCTGCGTCTGCGTCGCACCTGTTTCGCCTCAATCTCTGGCTGCGTGTCCTCACTCTCGACGTCAGCTTTCACCACTTGGGTCAGAACAGGGGGGGCTAATGGGGGAGTGTTTGTGTTTTCTGACAGAGTGGGTATGGTAGGGGTTGATGTGCTGCTGGGAGTTTGTGTTGCTGGTGGGGTGGAGGCAAGCGCTGGGATTGGAGGGGGTGGAGTTGTTGAAACTGGAGGAACACTTAGAGATGTGCTCTGTGGTTGGATTTGAGCCTGGGCCTGAACCGGGACTTGGGTTTGAGCCCGTTTTTGCTTATTCACGCTTCCAACGGGCCTGCCCTTCTTCTTGCCAGATGGGAAATAGCCCTTGGGCACAACATTCTCCAACGTCTTTAAGTCTGTCGGCGACAGACTGGACCTTCCAGAGGACATCTGATGTTGTCTGTTCAGCATGTGGCCTTGGTGGGGCGAGGTGGTCCCGTAGTAATCGCTGCTAGGGTAATCCTCAAATCCCATGCCAGATTCTTGGAGTTTCTGTCGAAGGAGGTTAGCAGCAGACTGCTCTCCCCTTCGAGTCTCAAGCTGCTGGTATGTGTTTGTAAAATGTTGAATGTCCGACAGGGCGGATGAAGACGGAGGCGGAGAACCCTGGACCGGGCGGGGAAGAGGTGGGGGAGGAGGTAATGGGCCGAGCAAAGCAAAGTCTTCCTTATCACCTGATGCAGACGCCACGTTGGCCCCTAAACCGAAGTCAAAGTCTTGCTGCTTGACTTGAGACGATTGATGGGATTCACATGGGAAGGAAGATGTGGGTAAAGGCCCGGTTTCATCAACTCCTCTAAATGGAATCATGTTGTTTAATGAGTGACTTTCATCCATGTAACTATCCTCCCCTCCTGCAGCCCTGGGGAAATGTCCCAAGTCCTGATCCTGTGACTCATTAAACGCTGGGATGTCTGAGTGCAAGAAACCGGGGTAATGATTTGACTCATCATCGGTAGGGCCTGCTGGCTTTTTAATATTTGGGGTAATTTTCTGCACTATTGCCTCCAGTTTCAAGCCTCGTCCTTTTCTGGCAGCCAAAACCTTGGTGTTACCACCTGAAGGAGACAGCGGTTGTAGGAAGCTGTTCTCACCTGGCTGTGGGGAGGAGAGCCGAGGACATGGCACCTCTGTGGTGGATGAGTCATCGTCGTTGTGATGACTGGGCTCAGACTGAGATCCAGGGGAGTGATGAGAGTTTGTAGCAGCTCTCTGCTGAGATGCGTCCTGGAGCAGTCTTTTTGCAGGAATGGGAGATATGAAAGAGCGAACCCTTCTTCTTAAAATCAGGGGATTTGTGTCTCCGGAACCTCCCGTTTTTGTTGGACGCTGTGGCTGAGTGGTGTTTGCGTCTGAAGGAGGCTTAGAGGAGATGGATGGGGGAGGTGGACAGGTGTGTTTGGCCTCCTCTGCAGCTCCTCTGGATACTTCGGATTTGGCAGCATTGTGGCTGTGAGTCAGTTGTGTCGGAACGTGACTGTGTGACGCTACAGGAGGAGGGCCAGAAAGAGGAGGAGGAGGAGGAGGTTGGGCTCTGTAGTAGGCGTCTCCCTCCATCATCCGAGCGCCCTCTCTCCCAGGATGTGTAGACTCCCATATTTTCATATCATAGAAAGGATTTTGATGATGCACTGACTGAGTTTTGCTCGTGTGTTCAACTTGCAACTCAGGTGGTGGGATCAATCGCTGTCTCTGCTCTGATTGGTTAGCCTTGTGTCTCCCAGGAGAAGATCCATGCTGCATCATCATCATCTCCTTCGGAGGCCTGTTTATGGCTTTTACCCACTCACTCATGTCATGAGGAGGGTGAGGGGGGCCACGTGGGTGCGGATACATTTGAAGTTTACTGGTGGATTGAGACTGAGGAGGTAAATGGTGAAAGGGATGGTGAGAGGGAAAATGCAGATTACTCCGTGACATCACGTTGTCTTCTCTTGAGTCTCCATATCGGTACGGAAATGTACCACTACTGCCGGACGAAAGATCGACTCCATGAAGATATGAATGATGCCTTGTTGGTGAGGTCAAAGCAGTCATGCTCACAGGGTGAGAGGGCATGGGGGTTATATCGACAGTGCTGCGCCTGTAGGGGTCAGGACTCACCTCACTTGACAAATGAGGTTTAGAATGATACTCCGCCTCAGATTGACTGCCATTATTCTCATTTTGTGAATTTCCAGACTCTTTGGGCACCATTTCCATTTTCACTTGTTTTTCTATAACATCCTTTTTACTGAGATCACTTGGTGCCGCCGGAGAAGAAAATGGTTGTTGGATCACAGAGGCTGCACTCTGATTTTTCTCCCGTTCCTTTTCTTTCCCCCCCTCCCTTTCCCGCTCTGGTGTGCTATGTCGGTTCGGCGACACGTCGCAGATGACGGATCGCCGTTCCGACGGGGCTAATGTGGATCCTGATTTCTGGGGCTCGGTTTGAGAAGTGAGAGTTAATGGTTCCGGCTCTTGCAAAAGGAGCTCTTGTACGTTAGATAATGTTTTTCTCTGTGACATAGAGAAGTCAGATAAGTTGATGTGTTTAGCTGGGGGCTGCTGGGAATCTGCCGTCTGTGCTAAATGGCTCTGGGACACACCCATGTCAGGTTTTTCAGCATTATGAAGAATCTTAGAATTAGAGACCTCTGATTTTACTAAGGACTGAGTATCTGTGGCAAAATCCGGATCACTTCCATGTTTCTGATTTGTGGTCTTTCCAATTTGAGCTGAGTAAGACAAACCCTCAGTGATGTCAAGTGAATGTCTAGATGGGAACTGCTGTGGGGCTTGATGACGTGCAGGGAACGTCTGCTCCGGTCTACCATAGCGTCTGTCTAAATTGTAACCCTGAAGAACTTCTTGCAGGAGACTCGGAAATTGCTGAATCTGTGAATTCTCATCCTGAGCTTTAGACCCCACCCCATGACCCCTCTTCACTAGCGTCTCGACCCCAGAACTGGACCCATCTTTTGGATGCACATGACTGTAACTGACCTGCGAGTGCTGGTACCCAAAAAATCTGGGGTTTGTTTCCATTACAGAGCCTGTGCCGGCCCTCACTCTGTTTTTCATCGACAAATCTGAGCCATATGTTGATTCTGGGTAGCTGTATTTATGGGAAGCAGTCTGGGGAGGATTCGGAGACCTCCCACTGTTTGACTTTAGATGATGGGAGGAATACAGACTAAGATCTACACCTTCCTCCCCATTATGACTGCTTGCCTCTTTTAAATAAGAGAGTGACATTCTTTCTTCAACACAGTTGTCTTGGGGATGCTTACTTTTGTCAGTGTGACTTGAAACAATCACACCAACGCTACTGACGTTTTGCTGTTCCTCTAATGCCTGTTTTTCTTCCTCCTTGTTACTGTGCGACTTGGACTCTGAGTGTAACATGCTTTTCTTTTCCTGGCCATTTTTTGCACTCACTCCTACATCTTGTTGCATTTGGCTGCTGACCTTCTGTGTTTTCTCAGCTGCTGCTTCACTTTCCTTTTTAATTTCCCCACCTCTGTGGTCATTATATGCCAAACCAGTTTCTGGGACACAATTCAGTGTTGTGGCAGGAGGAATATTGGAGGAGGAGGAAGGGGATGAGGAAACTGGTGGTGCTGAATGTAAAGTTAGACTACCTTCAGAGGATGGAGATGCTGCTGATGAAGAAATGTTAGTTTCTTTTGTTTTAGTTTCTGCGGCTTCTTTTGACTGTGATTCGGGGACAAGTATTTTAACATTACATGCCTGTCCAGGTTGCGTTTGGGTTGGATTATAGCTCGTAACTTCAGACCCAGTGCTCGCACCACTCACCTGCCTTGCTCTCCCCCGCTCCCCCTCAGCCAGCTGCTCCTCTCGCTCCACTTTGGTCCCAGACGGCGCTCCGATGGGCAGCAGAGTTGAGTCTTCCTCTGCCCCGTCACCAGCTCTGATGTCTTTGACTGTGCTGCCGCTCGAGGCTGCACTTAAATTCCGGCTCCTGGGTTGCGATGGGGGCACGCAGTGCGCCACGTGTGGCGCTTGCCCGCCGTCTCTTTTCTTGTGCGAGAACACCGTGTCAGTGAGGAGCATGTGCTGAACTGTGTTCGGTAAATTGGCTACTTGGGAGCTCAAGGCATTGAGACTGTTCAGGCCGGCATCCTGCATTCTGTCAAGAGAGGAAGTGGAATAAACAGAGGAGCCTTCCTCTCGGGATCCCTGGCTCATTTTATTTCGACCCACTGGAGGTAGGCTGCTCCCCCCAACTGCGCTCAGGCTGTGAGCTTTGTGGCTGCCACTGCTGCCGCAACTACTGATGCTGCTATTCGAGTTGGGCGTGGGACTCAACTGAGGTGCGGTCTGCAGTAGCCTACCGTGGCCATGGCCGCTACGGGCACTTGACATGGGAGGGCCGTGATTTGAGGCATTCCCAACTGCCTCAGAGACCCCCATTAGAGGGGAAGGAGAAGAGCTACAGCTGGGGGAATGAACTGCAGAGGCAGCAGGGGAGGGGTTTGATATCGGGCTAAAGTTTTGGTTCATTTGAGTTTGCTGCGCATTAGAATGCATAGGAGATTTGGCTATTTCTTGGGAGGCTGGCTGAGCTATACTTGGGTTGGAGGCTTGAATATGTTTTGCAAAAATGCTGCCTGCAGACGGACCCTGGTGAGGCATTTTCAGAGAACCGTCATAACCAACCCCTAAACTGTGCTGCGAGTTTCTGTGCTGTAGTGTGGTTTGCTTGTGGAGTGAATGAGACTGTGGGAGATATCCGGAATAATTCGAAGCTGGATAGCTCTGCTGAACATTCTCCCCAGGGCCCACGTTATTAGCAGTGCCTGTACTGGAGACTGAATTGGAGCTAGTGTTGACACTTGGGGAACTGTTGACTTTAGGATCAAAGCTGCTGTTTGCAGCTCCATCCAAATATCTCTGCAGAGGTGGGCTGTACATTCCAGATGACCCTGTGGATGCTCCCCCCTGTGGAGAGTAATGGTACTGTGGGGTCATCCTGTGCCCGGAGTGTGGGTAGCTTCTTTGCTGCTGTGCCTGGTGGACAGGAGGAAAGCTCTGCCCATGTTGGCGCTGTTGCATTTGAGAGCCTGGAACTGACTGCATCACAGGGTTCTGATTCATATTGTACTGATGGGAAGGAGAGAAGGCTCCAGCAGCGGCCCTTGAACCAGCGCTAGAGCCATAATCCACTGGGTATGGCGACATCAGGCCAGACGATGTAGCAGAACTGGATCCAGGATGTCGATACTGGTGAGGTATATGTCCATCGATACCGGGATATCCAAAACTTCCTCCATAGCCCATCCCTCCCCTCCTATGTCTGTCTTTTCCACCCATTGAAAAATAAAACTCCATAGCCTCCTTCCTGTAGGGGTTGTTATTGTTACCGGCGTGGACGCTACCCTGTGTTGGTGGAGGTTCCAAAGCTCCTCTGTTCCTCACGCCGTACGCAAGCATGTGGCTAGCTTGGCTCGGGTGGTGGCCTCTGTGAATGCTCTGCTGCTGCATCCCGACGTAATCTTCCATCATCCTCGGAGAGATCTGGGGCTCCACTGGCTGAGGGGGATACGGCGGTCCGCCCACGCTCCTCCCGCTGAATCCAGGAGGGATTGAGGGTGGAGCCGGGCTGTTGGAGAAATTCTGCATTTTTTCCCCCCCGAATTCAGATTTAAAAAAGGAAAAAATCTGTGAGTGTAAATAGAAGGGAATGCTTCAGACTGAAAAACTACCAGGCTTATGGCAGTAACCATGAAGAGAGTCAACAGCCTGGCAGGAAAACAAGAAAAGGTAAAAACTATACATTTATATCACATATGTCGAAATCTCCTCCTCTGGGGTTATTCGTGGAACTCTTGGTAGTTTTATCAGTGATCAGTGAAGCTCCGAAACCCCAAAAGACAGTTCATATTCAGCGTGACGGTTGATTGTTTGTTAGTCTCCAAAGGTTTCAGGAGATATGCAGAGATGCATTAGTTCATTTCCAAAAAGCGAAATTTGTTTGGCACAGCGAAAGAAATATCATGGACTTCCACATGGCCAGCAGGGATTTTCTTCATACGGATAAACTCCACAGACGTTCCAATCCAAAAGTAAAAATTCAAAACTTCAGAAACAAAAGTCTCAAAAGACACACGCAAGTTGCTCTGTCGAAGTGATCCTTTAGCTCCTTCTTGTGTGCGACTGTCTGTGGATTTGACTCACACCTGTGTGACACAAAGCCCACCCGGGGAGAATCAAGAAGTCTAAACAGTGATCCTCATTAATCATTCCAAAAAGCAAAGTCTCCATGGATAGTCTAGTCAGCTGTTGGGTCCCAGATGAAATTATTTTTGCACTCATTTGGCCGGTCGATGCATTTGGTCCCTTTGGCGGTACTTTTTTTTTTTTTTGTTCCGCGTGCTCTCCCGGCCGCCTTCAGCATTCAATTTGCTGTTCTTTGTCAACCGTCATTTAACTTCAAATGGCTCCACGGCAACAGTTTTCCAAAACAGGGTAATCCATTTATTCCACTTCAGATTCCATCAATTCCAGTTTGGGTTATCTGTAAATCCGCACACAATTCGGCATTCACGTTTCCATCAGATGCTGGCCTGGAAAACAAATGAAAAAAAGAAACATCAAAAGAATAAGGAAGTGTAACATTCTTAATTTTCAATTAAACAGAATTTGAGGACTATTCTAATATGCATCATAAAACAAGAGATTTTAGTTGTCACTTTGATCATTTTTATCCGATTCAGATTTTTGGACTTCGTTGAGATCTGACCTGCTGATTCTGAACCATAACACATAAGAAAAGATGTTGTTAGCTCACTGATAGAGGTTTGCTATTGTAATTCAACAGAAAGCGTGTGAATTCAACAATTAACGCCATTTTTGCATAAAAACATCCATCCCAGACCTTTACCTGACATGTAACAACAATCACCCAACCACAGCCAATTGTTCAGGGAATTTTAGCCAATTCCAATCTCTGGCCAAAAGGTTTGAGCGTCTCCACAAGTATCAATAATTCATTTAATCAACTATTTATTTATATTAATATTTTATGATTGTTTAGCCCTCTTAAAGCTTGGGATGTTTATTTTTATTGCTGAAGCTTTATCTATTTAATATAAACAATCAAATATACCTAGAGATGCTGCCACTACACTGCTGTATAATTTCAGCTCAATAACAGGACGCAGTGTTTACTGAAGCAACAATGATATGAGCATTACCACATGGCACTTATATTACCCATTCAAGTCATCACTGGATTTTAATTTAATATGAGCACTGCATTAAATTCCTGCTCGTATTTTAATATGCACTGTGAGAGCGTTGCATCTGCTCTTGCTTTAACAATACATGCTCTTGCCGTCTCCTGTGGCCTATAGCAAACAGATTTGTTGGAAGGAAAAATAAATTTAAAAAAATAAAAAAAAGCTGGGGATTCATTTTAGCCGAACACATCGACAACACTTGCTTTTATTATGTAAACAAATAACCTTGTGAAAGATCCGAGACAAACAAAAGTCCTTATCACATGTCGAATACTGGGACTTGTTTTGGGAGATAGCTGGAGGCAGGATCGCACCGGGGGGGGGAAGGGTCAGTATCTTTAATTGTGAGAACAGGCCTCTTTATCTGCTTCAAATGCATTGTAAAAGTGTTAATAGTCCCCCAAAAACAACTGCGCGTGGCTTCTGAAACAAAGGCCACTCTGTAACGAGTGTGATGCTGAATGCAGAGCATGTGGTAAAACAGGGCCAGGAAGGGCTGCAAGCCCGAGCGACAACAGCCAATCAATCAAAGCGGCGCTGCGACTTGCGCCGCTTCGTTTCGACTGCGTTTGATTTTAGAGCGCAAATCTGGAGGACAGCAGTTCTGGAGGAGTTACTCCTTGATCACAACATCCAGGGTTTATACTAATTTATTCAAACCCCGTGTTGAAACTACACAGCTTTTCAAACTTAGAGTTCTCACTTCATTTTGGTGAAGTGAGAACTTCACCAAAATGAAGTTTTGGGCAAAACCTTCAAAAACAAGAAACTGGCATATGACTGATGGCTGGATGGATGGATTGACAGACTGACGGGTGAAGGGATGGCCGATGAACAGAAGGACGGACGGATAACAAAAAAATGGGCAGAACTAATGGATGGATGTTTATAATCATATAAAAATGGTTGAGAAACAAGTTGATTGATGTCAAACTAATAGATAAATGACAGCAGGATGAACTCAAATTTATGGCTAAAACCCCCCAGATAACTGATGAATGTATAGATGTGTGGATATTGAACAGGGGATAAATAATAAACAAATGGGTGTGGATGGGTGATCAACTGAAAAAAGGGGAGAATTGATTTAGTCAAGTGTACTTGATTAATCAAGTACACTTTAAAAAAATTGTTAGTTTACAAATCACTGAATGGCTTAGCACCACAATACATTAAAGATCTGCTGCTGTTGTATCAACCTTCCAGACCTCTCAGCTCTTCTGGTTCTGGTCTGCTCTGCATCCCCAGAACCAAACGAGGAGAAGCAGCATTCAGCATCTATGCACCACAAATTTGGAACAAACTTCCAGAAAACTAAAACAGCTGAAACACTGAGATCCTTTAAATCTCGACTAAAACCCCACATGTTTAGAATTGTATTTGAAACGTAATCAATCACATATTTAATGATGGAACTTGACTCAATGTAATGTTTTGATTGTTGACTCTATGTTGCATGACTTTGTGTTTGTTATGACGTAAAGCACTTTGAAAAGCCTTGCTGCTGAAATGTGCTGTACAAATAAAATTTGATTGATTGATTGATTTTTAGAACAATCTATTTTTGTATCTTTATGTCTCAAACAAGGCAATGGCAACAAACTGTCCAGTTTAGTCAATTTTCTGTTCCCGTTTCCCCAAATTTCAAGAATTGGATAATCAAATCGCCTCCATGTTTCCCCTTCCTGTTTAGGAACCCTAAACATCTCGTTGTGTACTACCAGGCAGCAGCATTTCCAACCCACAAAACAGTGCAGCAGCAATAAAAAAAAAATAAAAATTATATATATATATATATATATATATATATATAACAAATCTGTCTGTCTCAGTGCAGTCTGTCAGCCAGTCAATCATCAGCAGAGCTGCCTAATTGATGCAAGCAGACGCAGTGTTATTGCAGAGAATGAGCCAGCGTTAGCTCTGGTTTGTTTGTTTGTAAGGTTTGTCATACTGCCGTCAATACCACATTGGGGGGGCTTCTTGCACTGCAGATGTAGCAGCCACACATTAGCCGGCAGCAACGAATACGCATTACAATTAGCTCTGTAGTGCTGCTGCCTCTTATAGCCTTGTCAGGTTAGCCCTAGCTAAAACACCTCAGATATCTCCAATTAAATACGCGAGCTAGCCACGTAAACTGTGAGCTAGCTAAGTCGGAGCCACTCGATAGCATCCCTGAGTCGGTCTGTTTGTGTTTATTGCGTTGTTACAAGGCCACTGCACACAAACGTATGGCTAAAGCAGGCTAAAGAGGAGCAGCTAGTGAGGAGAGGTGATTAGGTGCAGATGTTACAGAGCCTCTCAGTAAATGGGTTAGCTAGCAGCAGAAATAACGTATCCCGACAGGAGACCTGCCGTGACTGCTGCGTTACAAAAAAATTAAAACTGCCGTCGCGCAGTCTGACATTTTATTTTTCTTCTTCTTCTCCTAAATAAACACAGCAAACATTCCCGGGAGGAGAGGCGCGTGAGCCGGAGGGACGGGGCTAGCTAACGCTCTGAAGGCATACCTGGAAACGCAGCAATACAAGGCCCCTCGAAGACTGAAAGGCTGTTTTGTGACAATCCCGCTGCTGTGGCAGGAAACCCCAGCCTGGAGTCGACCGCTCCGCCGCTTTCCCCCCCCCCCTCAGCCTCCCGAGCCCAGACTACCCCGAACCAAGCGGCGGCGGCGAAGTCGGGGGCCCCGTCACGACACCCAGAACCCGGGCCTTCTCCTCTTCTTCTTCTTCTTCGTTTCCTTTTGTCCTTACACCTCCAGAAATGATGAGAGCGGAGCACAATCGGGGTGCCTGTGGGTCCCGTAACCAGCGAGGTCCATACACCCCCTCCCCTCCCTCTCTCTCTCTCTCTTTCTCTCTCTCTCTCTCCCGTCACACACCGCTGAGGTGCCTCCACCTCTGTCCAACTAAAATGAAACGCATCGCTTTCTCTTCCCTCAAGCCTCCTTCAACGCGTCAAGACTTCCCCCGTCACTGGAAATGCACTTCCATTCCTCCATCAGCAGCTCCACATAGTCGCTTTCCTGTTTTTTTTCTTCTTCTTCTTCTTCTTGCAACAGAAAGACCGCCTTGAAAATGCACACACACTCATATTCCTGCACCCCCCCTCCCTCCTCTCTCTCCATCACATCCCTCCTGTGAAGCTTTGGCTTTTTCATTGATCTTGGCGTATTTCTGCCACAAAATCTAAAGATTGTATCAGTGCTTACAGATTTTTTTTGATTTTTTTATTTTATTTTTTTTGCAGAAGCATGCTGCTTCCTCTGCTTCTTTGTTCATATTTCATGTCAAGTGAAAGTGAATTAGCCTGATGAAGGCACCAGGGTACAAAGGCAATATGGAGAGGAGTCATTGAAAGCAATGAAAGAAGGTTATGTCTGTAATGAGCAGGGCAACAGATGGAAGAACATCAGTGAGGGGAAAATACGGTGCACTGGTTTGAGCTTTTAAAGAAAGCAACAAAAAAAAAAATCTAACACATTTTAGAGACGATACAAAGAAAAAGGAATGGATTTCCACCGACACGTTTCATATAGAAAGCTAACAGAAGAAGAAGAAGAAAGAATATGTCTGACTCTGCTTTGCATTTGAGTCGATGACATCACAAGAGGCACAAGAGAATGGAGCTGATCGGCTGATGCTTGTAAATATTTTAGCAGACGAGAATCTGACAGATTCCAACAGCTTAAAAGCTTTCAGGTTTCATTAGAGCTGACCCGACTCGTCTGACCCAGAGTTTGGCTCTGATGGCCCACAAGTAGAGAGATACTGGGTATAGTGGACTATAACCATTGACTGACTGGTCTCAAGTCCAAAAAGCAAATAAAGAATGAATTTATACAGCAGTAAAAAAGCACTGGACCATCCCCCCAATTATCCCACAAATCCTGCTCAAGGCTACGGTATGCAACTTAGACAAAAATATGTTTTTTACATATTTGTTCAATGTCGTGAGCGCGCCTGGTCAGAAACGACCAATCAGAGCCAGGAGGAAGTCTTCGTTAGCGCTGCTTAATGTGCTAATGTCAGAGAAACAACTTACTGGCTAGTTAGCATCGGTGGCTATAATTAGCCTTAGCATTCAATGCAGGCTGGTGTTGTGGCGAACAAGCTGTAGTTACCACAGAGAAAAAAGGGGGAGGGTCTTAGCAGAGTGAATTTAAAACAATATATTAAGGTAGCAGCTTTAAGTTCGCGAGCCTCATTTACATGAGAGGATGTAAAATGTTTTGTTTACTCAAATCGAAGGAAACTTTAAGACATGTACTAACTCCCAGTCCATTACCACAGCGGAGGTGCAACAAACAGAAACCTTTCTCCTGGTTAAATTTATTGTGTTGTCTCTAGCCTGGCTTATCTGCACTCACACAGGGCCCGCGAGCGAGGCACAGTCTCCAGCCAACGTAATGATGTGCCCTCTGCCACCCCCCAATCCGTGGTGCCTCACTTTTAATACACTGCAGCGTGTCATACGTGCAGCCTCTTACAGCCACAACACGCGTCCATACGTGGAACCGGCATACGGATGAAAGGCGGACTCCATCTTTTCATCCACAAACAGTTGGCGCCCGCTGTCCACATTCAGCCAAACACTTAACCCGTCAATCACGGGCTAACGTCTTCCCGGTTCCCAACCAACAGTTCAATGCATTTCATTCCCTTGCAGATGCACGTCTATTTCTATCATAGTTGCCATAGCAACTGCATCACAGCGCCTTAACGGAGGATAATTTTTAGGCTGCATTTTATTTTTCAGTGACGATTTCACGCAGGCTCCCTTTCCCTCTTTGTCGGCGCAAGCGAACCCAATCGTGAGCAGCTCGTGGTAGCCACAACAACAACAAAAAATAAATAAATAAAAATAAATTTGTTAAAAAAATTCGACGGGAGGGAGCAGAGGGGGACAAAATGAAGAGGGCCGCAATACTCAGGGCCAACGAGCCAGGCAGCCAGGCCTGTCCAATCAACAGGAACGCCTGCTGAGAAACACTCAGACTCTCTCCCTCACAGGCAAGGTCAGAAAATCTTCCACAGAGGAGGCTCGAAGCGAACAGGTGTGTGAAAAAAAGCAGCCAGTTTAGAGTACAACACCATAAGGTTTAAAACATCTAGGGAGACCAGGAGACTACCTGCTGTACCTGCATTACAGCTTCTGTAAGAAAGGGAACAGGTCAGGACTTTAGAGTTGAAGTGACATGCAGTTAATATGCAGTAGACGACACTCGGGGTTATCTTTCTTTTGTATGGATCAAAATTCTGATCTGAAAACTTGTGCCTTGCATCTGTAGGTTGGTTGGTGCTAACAAACGTTGTACCTCCACCATTAGCATGTGACATCAGCATATTTTGTTCCACGAATCCCGATAAGTTAGTTGGTCCCAAACCAACTAGTCAAGAGATGAGCAAAGACTAACATGCTCTATATCTGTCTTAACGTCAATCTAAGCAACTGCAGTTTACAGTTAGTTTTTTTCCCTCCTTTAAACTTTTTTATTTTTTGCATTGGATGGTTATCTAAAGTTCCTGTGCAGTTGTGCACTGAAATAACAGAAAAGCAGCACAAAGAATAAAAAGATATTTTACAGTGGTCAGATATTGCTCCTCCTTTTTTACACTAATAATTAAAAACTGTTTGCAACAGGAAGGTTTATATTTGTTTTTGAAAAATATGGAGAGTCAAGAACATCAAAGTATATAAAAAAGTGATATTGCGAGAAATATGTTCATTTTATTTTTAAGTTCTTCTTCTAATCTGAATAGACAACATACAAATGGGTCCATTATTGCCCCCTATAATACTGTACTGCAAACATGATCAGAAATATTATAAATAACCATATGTTCTCGTTGGCTAGGTCCAAGTAGCCTTCATTCACTGATCCACAGAAATATGTCAAGGTCCAAAAGAGTAGGAAAAAAAAGACAAACTATTTTTGCATAGACTAATTTTACATGTGGGTTTGCACCAAGTGCTGTAGAAATAAAATTAAAAAAAACAATAACACAAAAGCCACTGTCTCTTTGCACCAATTTCTCCCAATTTTTTTATAAAGATCTAAGCCAATATCTGCGCTCAAAAGAGAAAAGGCAAGAAAATCTCTTGACAAGTTCAAACCAAGTCCATCATCTCAAATCGAAAGCTTTATGTCTGTTTTCATACAAAGGGTTCAGCGGAGTAAAAGGCCGTAAAATTGTATGTCGCTCAATCAAAAGAACAGGTGATGAAATCTCAGCTGGAGCGCAGCGCCAGCACCTGCGGAGACGGAACAATGGCTAAGTGCCGGCACTTTGTGCTCGCTGCTCAACCTGAATGCAATCTAGTTTATCTGCGTCAGTCTAATGGTAAAGTGTGATGCTACTCAGAGAGGTTTTTTCTAACCGGTGCTGATTGCTGATGTTTATGGAAACCTAAGTCACATAGTCTGTCAGGGAATAAGAACACTGTAAAACAAACAAAACTCATGTTTTTCATATTGTAAACCATCGTTTAACAAAGAATACTTTCGATTTTTATCTAATGCTGAAACGTTGTCAAAAGATGGGATTTATTTATTTTATTTTTTTGTCAAATTGTCTGCCTAGAGACAACACAGATTCATCCATTGATTAAAAAAAACATTGGGAATTATTTGAGGAGCAAGCAAAGTAATAGCAAGGGGAGACAGGGTCCAAATGAAAAAATTCAAAGAAATATTACAATATTATAACATCACTTTGAATGAGCTAATAAATGTCAGGCTTAAAGATAAATTTAAAAAAAAGATGAGACATGAACACCACTTTTCTAAAGAACTACTTCTATTTACATGTGAACATTTGCTCATACAAAGTAGTTTTACTTTTTAAATCTAATTTCTTCTTCACGACAGTAGATAGAAGTACTTAAAATGATCAGGTGCGACAATAAGATGCTGTTTTTGTTTTACTATTTAACACAAATCATTTTATAGCATTTTTAAAAAAACTTTTAATAGCCAAGCAAATCAATTAAACGTGCAATATTTATAATAAAAAGAACAAAGCAGCTTGATTTATTTATTTTTTTACTTTTTTTTTTCTATATGAATGTAGAATCAGAATGGAAAAAGAGAGACTTGCTTGTATTCCTCTCTAAAAACATAAAATCTTCTCAACCAAGACTGGATACGGCTTCCACTTTCTTTGAAAACACAGTTTAATCAAGTTTTATTTTTCAATACGTTTGGCTTTGGATGGATTTGGTCCTATTTAATGTGAAATTAAAGTGAAAAAAAAAACATAGTTAATATTTGTGCTATTCCTAATATTTTTCATTTTTAAAAGATTTTTAATTCTCTGGAACAACGTGACCCTAAAATATTTTAAGAAGTGTCTAGCGGCTGGCCAGATTTGTACAACTGTTCAATTGCAGTTGAGGGCCGCAAAGGGCAATACCAAGGGCCACAACTGGCCCCCGGGCCGCCCCTTTAGATGACCCGGTGTTAGTGGGTGAGATGTAAATGTTTGGCTGAATATAAGCATCTTGTTGGCAGGAACTGAGCAAGTTGGATGAGTTCTGAACCGGACGATCTCCAAAACTGCAACTCTAGTTTGGTCTTCCAGGTCTGCAGTGAAAAATGTTAGAAGAAGTTCAAGGAAGGAAAAATGAACAACAAACCTGTGCTGTCAAGGGTCGCTGAAGCCCTGAATTCGTTGGTGACCTCACTGGTAAGAAGAGGGCGATGGGATCAACACATTGCTAGGCAGGTGGTCATAAAGTTATGCCTAATTCGGCATAACTCCACACCTTACAGCCTCAGACAACAACAGCACTCTGATCTGTTCCAGGTTTGAACTAAGAGCTGCATCAATCTGCAGTTTTTCAGACGACCACCAGGAGGCAGCTTCACACCATAAACAGCCATGGGAAATGTGTTGCTGCTCACAACCCATTGGCCTTGTGATGCAGCATTACACTGAACAAGATGACAAATAACCCTCCTAAAACGTAGTTTGAAAGAATGCTCTATCAGTGCCTTTGAAGTGTACGCGTCTCAAGCTATGCTTTGTGCAATTTTTTTCATCTTTTGATCCGTCTTCCTCTGGAGTGCCTCACAGTCTCACAATTAGTGTGGCTTGGACATTAGGCATCATGTCGGTGTAAAGAGCGCCGCTTTGATGCTAAATTACTGTAAACAGTTGTCTGAGGCAGCGGTGAAATGAGTTGCGGAGGCGATTGTTATGAAGGTGCGTTGACCCCCACAGCAGTGTTGGTGGAACTGCTTGAGATCAAAGAACATGATGGTGCTCAGATGAAATGCCCTGGCTTCAGGAAGTCTCTCACTGTGTCTGGAACAGAGGTTGATGATGCAAAGATGGATCCTTCTCAGAGGAACATGACACACACGCGCACACACACACATCGGTCCTCTCTCTACCAGGTCCAATCAAGCAAGTTGATTCATCAAAATCACAGCCGTCGAAAGATGCGTCTCCCTCTCTGAAGCACACGCAGACACACACGCACTTACCTCTGTCTGATCATTTGTGTGCTCACCAAAAAGATGAGAGCTGGTTTAAGGCATTAAACTGAAGCAAAGCACCGTCAGTAGCAAGCAGAGACCAGAAGGGAGCGCTCTCTCCTAATGTTCCTCGCCACTCTCCACAGCGCTCCCTCACACTGAGGCCTGCTGTCACACTCTTCCCGTCTCCTAGCAACCTCCTAACCCTACCTCCAGTCACTACGGATACCAGGAGAGATGGATGGAGGAAGGGAGGGTCTCAGACTTGTGAAAGAGGAGGAGGACGATGGGCTGACTTGGCATCCCGACCGGCGGATGTGATTGGATGGAAACCTCAGTAACTAGTTGGGGATGATCATGGTGGAGACCAAGTTTTTCAGGGCCACATGCAGGTCACGATTGGAGTCAGCGATTCCAGATAATGTGAAGTGCAAGAGAGTGATTGCCTGAATTTAAGCCGGTTTGTCTTGCGGGTCCCCTTTGTCTCAACACTTCCTCCTGTTGTCTCTTCTGCTCAACTACAGAGTCCTGCCTGTGAAATTTGATGGCGCCATCATCATCTCTGTTCTGTCCTTGTGACTCATGACGGGCCTCTTTTCTTTACGACTTTGCTCCTCCTTGGAGGTGCGTACTTCATCCCCAACCTCAAGGTTTGATATATGGTTCACACGGGGAGTGGAGCTGTGCGTGCACAACGACAAAATGTGCATACCCTGCAAAAAGTCTGATAAAACATCATACAGATGTCATATGTGGTGCGTTGTAGTGGTACCAAGCAGAAAGGTGAAATGTAAGGAAAGCGATACATGATATAATTATCCATTGACTTTAGACGTCACCTGATCAGTAAACAGAGACCAGGAAGTGGTACACATTCAAAAGTCAAAGGACTTCCACACAAATTTCACAAGGTTTACCACATTTCTTGCGCTGACCTTACACAACGATGATCCGCCCCCCTCAGGCGGCCGTCCTGAGAGGAGGTGCCACACAGAGGCATGCATGACAGAGCTGGGTCTGGAAGACAGAGCTGCCATCGGGGTCAGGCCGGTGCAGACGACGAGCAGTTCGACTGAACGCTAACACTGTTTTAACGTAGACATGACTCTGAAACGATCACATTGAGGTATTTGGTCCTCATTGTACATTTAACTTATGAGCTGTCTGAATTACGATACGCTCTACTTGTAAATATTGTAAACAAAAAAATCAATGATGGGCTTGAAATTGAACTATAACCCTTCCCAAATTGAAGGTCAGACACAACTGCATGTTGAAGGTGATTATTGGGGTTGAAGTAACACATATCAATAGACTGCTATAACCTTTGACTCTGAAGAGGTGAATGACTGATAATGATCTCTTAAAAAAGTGCTTTATGTAGCGACACCTAGCTGCTACTTTATCTCCAAAACCCTGTGGAAGCAGCAAAGTTATATGGAAGCTCATCACTGTTGCTTCCTACCTTCATCTCTTAATCTTTTGCCACAGGTTCAGGTTCTTTAAAGTTTCTTTTTTTCACTCAATCCCTTAGAACGTTCATTTCTAGAATAATGGGCTGTTTGTTGGTAATAATGGTGAAATACTCAACTATGAGTCACTATTATAAAGGGGTTCTGACCGGGAGGACGGGGTGGCATCTCCACACACAACCAATAAGGCAGTAAAGACTGATTGATGTGGAAGATTGAAGAATCTTTTAACCACGTTTGACACAAAGAAAGAGCTGAGTTTATGCTTGTTTTTCTCCAATGATGATGAATAACTTGACAGAGTTTTTCCTCTCAGTGGCGGACGGCCACTTGTTGAAATGAAATCTATCTTTCTTCCGTCCGTCACTCTTGTTGGAGTGCATGATTAATTACTGTCCTGATTAGCTTTCTGATTGATTCTCTCTTAAAAGATTTTTTAAATCCACTTTGTGTTGGTCTGGCTCACGATGAAAAACTTAATGAATCACAGACTTGACGAAATGTGGAAAAACTACACGCGGTATGAACAGCATGGCGCTGTGTTTATGTGTTGTGTTTTGTATGCAGGTTCTTAATACGTTTTAAAATGTGGTGGTTACTCATAATATGACGTAGTATAAATGTGAAATGATGAGACGAGTTTAATGATATAATTGTGCACAACATGTCGTGTGCTCGTCCATATCTCATGTCACATCACGCCAGGACCGGTGATGTGTGACGACAGGGACGGAACCAGATAATAATAATAATAATAATAATAATAATAATAATAATAATAATAATAATAATAATAATAATATGAGGTGCAGAGTCGCTCTTCTAAAAGAGCATTCAGTTCGACAGAGTGCCACCAAAAATGTCTCAAAAAGCCCAACACCTGGTGAACTAGAGATGAATGAATGAGGAGGAGAGGATGTGAATGTTCTCTGTGTGTGTGTGTGTGTGTGTGTGTGTGAGAGAGAGAGAGAGAGAGAGAGAGAGAGAGAGAGAGAGAGAGAGAGAGAGAGAGAGAGAGAGAGAGAGAGAGAGAGTGTTAACAACAGAGCAAACGCTGGCTGCTGTTGCCAAGGCGACCCTCTCTCTTCCTTCTCCTCTTTAACCCTTTCTCCTCACCACTTCCCTTTTTTCCCCACCTCCTGTGTTTTCTGCATCGCGGCGATCTCTCACTTGTTGATGTTCCGTCGCGCCATCTGCGCGCGCCCTTATCTCGGCTCGCGGCGCGGCGCAGCCTCCGTCCGCGCGCGCTCTTATCTTCATCTTGATTATTCACCGCCGTCATGTTGGCGGCACGCGCGCGCTTTGTTAGCCGTGAATCACAGCGACAGTTTGTGCCGAACCGTGTTAAGCACCAGGAAGTCGCTGTTTCACTCCAGATTGTGTTGATTTAGGAAACTTGAAGACATGGAGGATTTTTATTTTTTATTTTTTTTCACTGCTCCCATGAAGAAAAGCAATTAGCAAACCTGAAGCGGGAACAGAACTTCGGGGAATTGCTGATTTGGAAAGTTTACTAAATGGATGAAAGCTAAATTTTCATTGTTTCATGTATTTATTCCAGTGTCCTCAGAAGTGGTGCCACTCACGATTAGTCACTTTTAAAACAAAAAGTTACATTTGAAACTATTTTTAATGAAATTTTGATAGGCTATATATTTCAACATTTCTTTGACTTCTTTTGTCAACCGGAATTCTGGCAATTTTAAAAACTGTTTTGTTTTTAAAGTAAAGGCAACTCCTACAGTTTAAGATACAAGCATAAAGAACTCAACTTTAACTATGAGAAGTTTCTTTAAGGATATTTATTAGTCTTAAAGAGAAATCTTGTGCAGGCAGCAACCTCTTAGCTTCAGCAGTTTGTATAAACTACCGGTAGTTAATCCAGGAAGCTAACGGCTAGTTTGTGAAAGGTTATGGCTAAATGGACATATTTCTTAAAACTGTCAAAATATCCTAACCGTACAGTACAAGACAGATAATCTGCGGGAAAAAAATCAAGCTCCTCTGCCAACTGCAGAAATACACTGCTCTGTCAAAAACAACCAATGAAAGCCAGAAGGCGGGTCTTAGCGCTGTCAATCATACCCATATACACGCTGCTGACATCCTACCCCTTCCTCTCTGCTATGCTAGAGCTGGTTCACCACACCAGATCCTGTTATGAATGCTAGAGCTAGCTAGCATGGCCATAGACAAACAGTTTTAAGTTGCTTCTTTGCCATTAGCACATGAAGCAGCGAGTATTTATGGTCGATAAATAAAGCAAAAATACAGATGTTGATGGGGGTTTTTTTTATCATAATGTCTAATCTATTTTTCAAGTATTTTTGCAAATATATAACTTGAAATAATTTATTAAAATTGACTGCCAGTCAAATCTATCAAACTGTTTTGCTCCTCAAGCTAGCTTAGCATGGCTACCTAAAGTCACAAGGTATGAGGGAGCATTTATGCTAATCTAATCTAATAAATATTGGGAATAGAGAATAAAAGTGAGAAAAATCACTCTAACAATTGATGTTTCCTTACATATTAGAAGCTGATGCTGTTTAAGGGGGAAAGTTTGGGAACCCCTGGTTTAGGCATGTGCAGTGTCTCCATGTGAACAAGTTTTCACATCTTCTAAACCACATTTTCAACTGGCTCAGATATCGGATTATTTGAATCTGACCTTCAAATAAAGTTTCGCTTAGACTGGTATTTATCTTAGTTTGCTGCCTATTCCTCGTGTCACTCTGTGAGTTCAGCTCGATTTCATTTCGTCTTGATCCGATTTGGAGTTTGCGTCGGATCTTCAGCTCATACGGTTTGCATTAAATTATGCTGTCGTTCTAATGCATCAGTCTTCCCATAAGCTCATTGTCGTTATTAAAGCTGTGCCGTCGCCGTTGTGCAGTCCAGGTGCTGTTCTGAAATGAGCACCTGATGTTGCTACGCAAGGAGCACGATGCGTGGTAATCACAGCTTTCTGCCAAAACAAAGCTTAAGCAATACTTGGTTCACCATCTGCAGGATGTATGTGCTCAATCAGCAGGTGTCAAACATGGAGAATCTGACTGGCATTTGTCTAAATCCAAGAATCGAGTTAAATTAGGTGTTCCTGTTCTGCCTTTTGCACGTTTTACTTTATATTACCTCAGCTTGAAACGCATTATCGACATAGAAATGTTACTGTAGAAACATATGGACACCACACTCACAGCAGCCTTAGATCTTGTTCTCTATTTTTTGACATATCTTGTTGCTAGGTAACTGTTAATTGTTGATGTTTAGAGGAGATTAAAAAAAAGAAAGTTGAGGTAGTATAGAAAAAAATGTAAGAAAGAGGAAGAAAGTGAGAGATTATACATAACAGAAGCAACATTTTGCTAAAAGCTCCTCTAAGGACTTACAATAACAGTTCTCTTTCCTGGGATGCCTACCGTCCTCTTCCTCCAGAACTCTTCGTCATAACTCACACACCCCCTCCGGCTTTTAGTACCGTCCCCATCGTCCTGATAACTCAGGCTGATGAACACGACAAGGACTTCTTATCTCAGGTTTGGTTGGTGTTTCAGCAGATTTTCAGTAAAAGGAGTTCTTGTGTTGTCTAAGTTCTTCTGATCTTCATGCTCACCTCCCTCTAGTTGGACAGAACCAACACCCGTGTTGTCTTTGTCATTTACCTTTCTTCAGGAAATAATCTCCAATATTTTATTGTTATTTGTCCAGGCCTGCCTTCCATCCAACAGCAAAGGAGCAAAACGCTGCAAAAGACAGAAACTGAGTGAGATTTTTGCCCTGTGAAACTTTCACCTTTTAGATTCTAGCCGATGTTTTTGCTGGGCAAATTCAGAGGAACCCCCGTTCCATTTATTGAAGGAAGAAATAAAACGTTATGTTACCACCCATTTTTGAAATTATCCTTCTCCCATAAAACTTTATAAGGTTTCACACTCTCCCTGGATTACCCAGAGTTCAGAGCTCTCTCTTCTCCGTAGCTCACTTCACATTTTGTTCAACAGGATTTGGATTTAGGACCTGAGATGCCCGTTGTGCATCGCTTCGTTTAATCTCAGATAAAGCTGACTTGGGTGAGAAAATAAATTAATTCACACGCCAGGGGTGCATGATTAGCCAGTTTACAGCCTCTCAATCTTAGATTTTAACTTGGTCAATTCAAAACTTTAAGCTTTTGCTTAATTATTGTGTTTTTTAGATGTGTTGATGCAGGATAGCTTTTCAGTGCCAGTAAAGACCAGCTTGGATCAAAACTATATAAAACATATCCATGGTGCAAATGACAGATCAATAAGTTAGTTTGTTAAAATATGGTGCTTGTGCGCTCCATCGTCTGATGCCACCCTGGGAAATTGCCTATATCGAATGAAGACTAAAGTAAAGGTTGTGTTTTGCTACGGCCTTTGAGTTGGATCATAATATTTAAAATTTTTCTGACATGCCGTGTCCGACTGGGACTCAATATCTGTGCTATTTGTTTTTAAAGAAACATCCTTAACTAGGAGAGAAACCTCGAAGAGCTGGGATGGTGCAGCCCTGTGGCTCTTTAGAGGCGGCAGACTTTAGGATTGGTTGGTTTTAAAAGGAATATCAGTAAAGGCCGAGAATTAAAAAACAACATATAAACAATCAGATTTTTTGGCTGGGTGTAAAGCGGACTGAAAACGTTCTAAACAATGAAAAAAAACAGAAAAGCTTCAGAAACACAGACCGATTTAAAAACATCATAACTCACGGATGATGTCTGTCTTTCTCCCCACACGGCACCCAACCCGCCTTTGACCAATTGAAACCGTGGGCAGTAGAGACTCAACAGGAAGAGGAGCGATTAATATTTTATCACTGTACCTGGCAAAGTAAATGTTGAGTCCCAGCCACTGATGAACAGCCCCATTAAGGCCCAGCAGATTTAACATACTCAGTTTGATGCAACTGAGGGGCTGTAAAAACCTTAATGCATCTTTGAGTCAGTCTGGATGAGATGCTTGACTAAATGCCAGAACGTCACTTCGACAACCCGCATCGCTCCGCTCAGCAGAGGAGTGAAAAACAAGTCTGCCTTTATAGGGTGAATCATCTTCCCAAACCACCGCGTTAAACTTAAGTCTATCCTTTATTTCTGATTTTAAGGACATTGCGCCTTCATCTCCAATCGTTAGCACCAAAGGTAACAGCATGTTTTCACAGATGATTTCCTTTGGGATATTTTGTCAGTCTGCTCATTTAGAGAATGTCCTGAATAATATTTATGCATGTGAGAAACACTTATTAGCAGCAGTGTCAAGTGGAAGACAAATGGCCCTCATTGTTTCGGTTGGATGTTAAACGTAGAGACGGGACTACGCTTCACTTTCCTTCACCATCATTGACCTAAATCCACTGTGGTCAGGAAATAATGAAGGTTTTCCTCGTAGCTCAGAGGACCAAAAGATTGCGAATCCAAGAATACGCCCCACTTTTTTAGTCTATACTTTAAGAAATCTGAAAAGCACGCATCACCTTACTTCCACTACTTTGTGGTGGTCTATCACAGAAAATGCCTATAAAATAAGTTAAAGATGCAATTAAAAAGTAGCTTTTATACATTTTTTAAAAGTGTCACCATGTCGTGATGGTATGGTACGAGACAGAAGATCTGTGAAAAGATCGAGATCCTCAAAGTTCTCCCAGTCCTGTGAAGAAATGCAAAAACAACCAATCAGGAGGAGCGTTTTAACATATACTTCCTGTTCATTGTACTGACAGCAGAGAAACTGTTGCTTTTCTCCCTTCTTTTACTTGTTTGTAGAAAAGGATCAATAATAACTAGCTTTAGCATTCATTGCAGGCTTTGTTGTGGTGAACCAGCTGCAGCAAAGAAACAGGGAGAAGTTTGAAGGATAAAGGATTGTGAGCAGCACGTATATGAGCTTCATTGACAGCTTTAAGACCCACCTCCTGGCTCTGATTGGTTGTTTCTAGTTGGCACTGAGATAAAGAGGAGGAGATCATTTTTTTCCACAGATTACATGTCTCATATTGTTACAATAAGAAATATGTAAAAATCTTTGACGCTTTGAGAAAGGGTTGTTGTTGTACCGGCTATGGATGCCATTCAAAAGCCTTAGCAGCGATAGGAGGAGAGAGAGCAGCCCGGGAGAACCCGGAGGAGCTGGACGGCCTCAGATGGGCCTGTGTGGAGCGCCAGCAGCAGTGTGGGTCACGGAGGGGGACAGACCCCGACCCAGCTACCCCTCCGTACCGTCACCATATGGCTGCGGTTTCTCAGGCAGCCCTCTCCAATCGTGTTCTGCTCCTGCAGGAGTTCCTGCGGGCCTGGAGAGGCAGAGCGCCAACCTGTGTGTGGCAGCAGAATGTCCATGCTAGCGTCACAGTTCGACCGTCCCACGCGTGAAGACGCCTGATGAAAGACATCATAAATCATTTCAAATGACGTGCAAAGTCAAACAAGTGTAGGTTTGAAAAAATCAACAAAAAAACCCAACTCACTGCCATCCATCTGAAACTTATACTTTTTATTATTAATACTCAACACTTCATTTTGTTCATCATGTACAAAGAGAAAGAATAGTCTTATTTCAGCACTTATAATGGTAGATATCAGCATTATCCTTATTAGAAGTACCTTAATGTTTTTTTTTTTTTTCTTTTTTGCAGTTTTGTCATGACATGGTTAAATTTGCTATTGAGAATACGTCAATCATTTTTAATACAAAAAAAGGTGAAGGTAAATACTTTTCCCCCAGTATTTGGTATATACAGAACCTGTACAATTAGCTGTTTCTGTGTGGTTTCTCTGCTGTAAAAATTTTGGCATTATTTCAAAGAAAATGGCCGAGAAAAGAGAAAACGATGGCCAGGAGCAATGTTCTGTGTATGATTCCGCATACAAGTGGTCACTGCTCGTATGTTACACTCCCGCCTTGCACGGTTACTGTGGTCAAGTTATGCAGTCTCAGTGGTTTTCGCCGACTTCGTCTCGCTTTGGGAAATACATTGCGCTGCAACCCCTTATGCAACGCTGAGGAAATACCTCAGGAATGACAGCGGGTGAAGATGGAAAACAGGAATAGTATCAAACAGAACTGTACACAGTTGAGTAGAAAATTCGGTGTGCATCAATATGAAGCAGTATCAAGAGATAGTACACATACAGCAGCACATTGAAAAGTATTCCAACCCCTTAAACTCTAACACATTTTGGGGTTTTATGTGATAAGTCGACACAAAGCAGGGTATAATTGTCAAAGTGGAAGGGAATTTATATATAGTTTAAAAAAAAAAAAAAAAAACACCCCAAAAATAAATGTGGTATGAATTTGAATTCAGACCCCTTTTCTTTGATACCCCTAAAGAAAAATAACACAACCACTTAATTTCAAATGAAAACCAGTAGCATCTCCAGAGTGTAATTTGATCCCATCTCTGGAAAAACAAAGACAAATTATTTTATTTAGGGGTGTCAGAGTAGATGTGGCTCAAAGCAATTACGTCAAAATTTCAGATCTAAAAAAAGTTCCTTAAAGTATGCTGCATTCAACCACGTTTCCTTTAAATACGCCTAAATAAAAATGGCTTACAAAATTAGTAAGCACAGCCAAAATGTACAATTAAATATAAACAGAAAAAAATAAACTTTTATTTGCGGAAATATTTGAAAAGCATTTTCCTTTAACCGCCTTTACTTTGATACGCCTAAATAAACAGAAATAATCAGACGTTGTAATTGAATAGAGGCCAAAACTATGGATGATTTTTCTTAAAAATTTGGCAGATCCCCAGTTCAACTTCAACTCGCTCTATCAGATAAAATCCCAGTAAAAGGTATTGCAGTTTCATGTGACAAAATTTAAGAGCCATGAATTCTTTTGCAAGGCACTGTATACACAGACAAACACACGCAGAGGTCTGTAACTAAAATATGAAGGGGAAAATGTTTTTTTCAATGAACAGAGAGCAACTGATAGTGTGAACTGCTTAGTTACATAAAGGTTCAGAACAATCAGTTATGTAATATCACAGTTTAATTCTTCCTGTCTGCATGGGATGAAATCACACCACTGACTCATTTCTTTATTATTATTTCTTTTTCCAAATAAACACAAGCAGTTTCAAAGTCAGGAAGGTGGATGCCATCGCACGCCTTGTTTTTTCTTTTCTCCCCTCGTTCGGGTCGGTGTTCCTGATAGAAAAGAAAAAAACATCTTCCACCATGTTGTAGCCACTTCTTCTTTGTGTGTCAACACCGGGGAAAGAGGGGAAACAGTGTTTTGCCCTTTGTGAACCAAATATGTTGTGACACGCTCGTTTGCAGAAACCAGAGACTGGGACCAATTTGACCTTAAAGGGGACTAAAGACTCCTGACAAGCCCAACTTAATCTGCTTCACAGCCGGACCTGAGCTGTAAGGGTGAAAATTTGACGGTCGGTATGTTGTTTTAAAAACAACAACTAGCTCTACGGAGCTAGTTAGCTGGCTAGTTAGCACCGTAGAGGAGCTAGCTAACTCTGTAGAGGAATTAGCTAGCTCCTCTAGTTAGCTAGCTAACTAGCTAGTCAACTAGCTAGTTAGCTAGCTCCTCTATGGAGTTAGCTAGCCCTAGCTAATTCCGTTGTGGAGGTGTTGCGGAGCTAGCTAACTCCGTAGAGGAATTAGCTATCTCCTCTAGCTAACTAGAGGAGCTAGCTAGCTAGCTAGCTAACTAGCTAGTCAACTAGCTAGCTCCTCTACGGAGTTAGCTAGCCCTAGCTAATTTCGTTGTGGAGGTGTTGCGGAGCTAGCTAACTCCGTAGAGGAATTAGCTATCTCCTCTAGCTAACTAGAGGAGCTAGTTAGCTAGAGTCAACTAGCTAGCTAACTAGCTAGTTAGCTAGTTCCTCTACGGAATTAGCTAGCCCTAGCTAATTCCGTTGTGGAGGTGTTGCGGAGCTAGCTAACTCCGTAGAGGAATTAGCTATCTCCTCTAGCTAACTAGAGGAGCTAGTTAGCTAGAGTCAACTAGCTAGCTAACTAGCTAGTTAGCTAGTTCCTCTACGGAATTAGCTAGCCCTAGCTAATTCTGTTGCGGAGGTGTTGCGGAGCTAGCTAACTCCTAGCTAACCACCCTGAAGCCTGTAAAACAGGAGCTGATAAATTAGCATATTTAGAGTACAATATGAACATTATTTGTTTGGTTGTGCTGTTTATTGCAAATGACTTGAATTATTTCAGTGCCTTGTAGAGGGGGAGGAAAGGGGGGATGGACCGCTAACAGAGTTTATGTGCACACTGATACATTTTTCACTTTTCAATCAACCCCGTGGACACGAAAGCAGTTAGAGAGAAAAGAAAGAAAAAAAAAACAGTTGAGAGATGAATTTCTTCTCTCAGGGTGTTGGAGTAGATTACACAGACTTATTGGAATTAGAACCACACAAAATAAGGAGGAAAATCATTTCCGAATGCATGGCGTCCCACATGCGCCCGCTGCAAATTAATAAAGCTATTTCCCCTCTCTCTAATGCAGAGGAACACACAAAAGAGCTGAGATAAATAAATAAATAAAAAGAATAAAATGAATGAGAATACGGAACATTTTAGGGCTTTTCGGCTGTCAAGTAAGACAGTTTAGCATCACGAGTTTAAATAAAGCAGCGGGGAAAAAAGCCTGCACAAAATGAGACACGATGGAACAAATGTTTCACCTTTTAATAAGGGGTTGCACAAATGCATCTCTCATGGAGATGAATCTGCACTTTGGCTTGGTTGGTTTCTCCACAATATTTTGCTGAAACTCTCAGCAACATCGACACCGGAAAAACGTCCAATATACCTTGGTGTGTGTGTGTGTGTGTGTGTGTGTGTGTGATCTTCCATTACCACAGTGATGTCTATCCCAAACAAAGAGAGGGAGCAGGATAGGCCGGGCCGATGATGGCTCTAAATTCTGTGTGCAATTACCGTTTAGAGCCCAAGTCCCCCAAAAAATGGGCAACAAAAAACACAAACGCCTCGAAAACCTTTAAACAAGAATGGCTGCTTCGAAATGAAGGCTCACAATATACTGCTGCCTCTATATGCAAATATCACCTCTGTATACATGTAATATCATATTATAAATGTTTAGATAATTGAATCTATGCCGAAAAGCATGGAGAAAGAGCTTATCTTAAAAAGATAGAGTCTAACACAATCCAAGGGAAACTTAACATAGACTCCTAAAACTAAGCTTTCCCTTTTTAATCACTAAACGTCTACACCTACAGTAAATTATCCTCAGTTTGCAACAATTTAGAGAAAATAAGAAAAAGAAAAAAATTCAGAACTCTTAACATAATCCGTATTGGTAAAACTATTATAATCAAGTAAACATGAGATTTAAAGAAAAAGAAAAAAGGTTCAATTATATCACTTATGATTAGTAATATTTGTGTCTTATTCTATATTTTGCATATTTTTATTCATATATTTTTTTGATTTTATGAGTTTTTATCACAGCTTTATTTCTTAAATTGTAAAACATACTGAAAGTTACATCCTGTCTGTCTGTTTACTGTACAAAGTGAAAAGATTCTTAAATATATATTTATTTACATGAAAAAGATCGAACATACTAATGCTGACACTGATGCCCAAACCAAAGTCTCTCAGGTTCTTAAAGGGGCAGTTCTGAGTTTTTGAAGTGAGGCTCTCTAAAGCGATAACTGCCCTAGAGGTTTAGAAATGATCTGATTTCAGCCAGAAATATGTCTAGAAAACATTCCAATAAATAAAACAAAACACTAGATTAGCAGATCTTACCTGTTTCTGCAGGGGCTGTTGTTGTTTTCTCAGCCAAACATGTAACTGCATATTATTAGCAGCTAGTCTTCCACTAATTAAAGGCTGCTATTATGTTGGTTTATCAAAAGAAATGTAAGTTACATGTGTTTGACGCAGACGAAATAAACACATTTTATGTTTAAAACACCCTTGGTTTGCAAAATAGATGTGTACTGGGGCAAAATGTGCGGCGTCCTATATCGGGATAAAGTATATTAATATGCTGTGTCATCACTTTCTTTTTGTCTGACCATCTTGGGCTTCAAATTTAATGCTCTATAAATGGTCTAAGTGCGCCCCCAAGAGGTTAAACAATCACAAGCTGAAATAATCAAAAAGTAGGTCAGACTGCCCATCTGTTGGAGCCACTCCAAGTATTTAGCATGAGTGAATTTTCCAAGCAAACAAAGCCTTTGCATGGTGTCGCGTGAAATTACGTAATGTTATTATCGGATCATTGCCGTGGCATTTTTGTAGCACCTACATTCATTTTGTAGCAGTGGTGCGTATGTGTGCTGTTTATGGTGTCTTTAGCTGTAAAGGCTCATGCCCTGATTTTTTCCGTATGTTGAAAATAGGCAATGCAATCTGGCTTAACTAGTGATGAAACTAGCAGCTGTACTGTCAAATCTGCAGGAAGGCTTTGTTGAAACTCTATAGTGTGATTGATGTATAACAACTTTTTCACTTTTCTACTTAACTCACTGCGATAACAGATCTTTCTAGTGTAGCTAAAGAAACTACTCTTGATAACATCACAGAGCCTCACTTCAAAAATCGTAACTAGCCATTTATTTCTGCGTCAAACCCTTCTTCCTCCTTGCTGAGTTTGGTTCACCTGAACTTTCAAAATGTGTATAAAAATTCCAGAGATCCCAAGTTATTTATTAGGAGTGTCTTGGGGTGTGTGTGTGTGTGTGTGTGTGTGTGTGTGTGTGTGTGTGGGAGGGAGGGAGGGTGCATCTGATTTAAGGCTAACTCGATCAGTCTCAGTCTTATCCGAGGAGTTAGGGAGTACAGGCTGTTGAAGTAATGAATATTTAACAGCGTGATTAGGGGGGAAAAAAAGCACTTACTGTTGAATAATGGTCTGCTTCTCTTCAAACGCACAAACACACATATCAACCTATTGCATGAGTGCTTTTATATTGGGGTGTGACATAATTACAAAAATCGTTTAACACACAGTCCGGTAGGTCCTCTCTGTGGCCAGTACTCCTGTGTGATATCTCTCAGCCCTTGAACTTGTGACACCAACCAATCATAGATCGGACCTTCATATAACTAATAGAAGCCTCTGAAGTCTGTACATGATGAGTCATCAACTTGGGGGTGAGGGGTCATAAGGCATGTCTACTGAGTGCCTGAACCTACACTGAGTAAAATGTCCTGTGCAATAAATGAGGCCTCTTTAGCTAAAGACTATCTACAACAGTCTGAGTAAAAAAGAAAAAACAATCTTTCACAAGACAGCTGCCTTCCCGTTGCCTAGCCAGTTCCTCAACCCTGCCTTTTATCAGCTTCTTCTACAACTTTGTTGTAGCAGGTCTGCATAAGTGACAGTGCATAATGTTGGTTTTACACAATGTCCCAGCAAAGCTTTCTGTGCAGCCTTCCAGACTGTTGGTGCGATGTGAAGTAATGCTAGCAAGAACCAAGTGACAGGTGTTGTGTAGGATGGATAAAACAGGTGGTCTATAGGCTTCCGTTGCTATCAACTGAGACACATCAGCTTATTAGTAACAGTGGGACATCCTGATTACGACTGGTTCATAAAACACCATCCATACCTGACATATGAAATATTTTTACGAAGGTATAAAAGATCTCAAACAGCGTCTTGTATGGAAACCATCATCATCAGCAGCCTGCTGTCGAATTTCTACAGCGGGTTTGGCTCATATGACGGCGACACTGGGCAGCCTGAATGAGCGCTGGTCTGTTCTGGTGCAGCTGCGCGTGAACTGGAGGACACTTCCACTGGAGACCTTTAAGGCACGTCCTTCCTCTCAGTAGCTTCTGGTGAAAACGTTGTTCTTCACAGTAACACGAGTTCAGACTGACAAAAAAAACTGAAGAAAAACAAAAGAAACTGTGTGTGTTTTGAAGCATGTGCGTGCTTGATTATTAGGAATGTCTTAAAATATCAAGAATTTCCCAGCTCCAAATGTGTCTTTGAAATCCTGGAGCAGATACACGAATGGTCATGGAGTAAAATATTCTACAGAAAACAGAAGAAAACACAGGAGTAAAAGACTCAGTCTTTCTGGCTTGTTGGTTGAACAACCTTCCTGGCATCACCAGGAGCAAATGGAACACAACTACTACAGATACTTAGAGAATAGTCAAATACTATACCAACAGAATACAAAACAAAATGTCTGGTCTCACAAGCAGAGTTACCATAAACAGCATGAATGTCTTTGTTATTCACAACGTTATTGTTGTTCGTATACCCTGTTTTTCTATAAGAATATCTTATTTTCATTCATGATTGTATTTCTCATCAGCAAACAGCTCTTTAGGTGTCAAAGATATGGAGGAGAAACGAGGTCAGAGAAGAAGAGGAGTGGGTGAGGGTTCAGGGAGAGATGTCCAAGACAGGCTGTGTTGTGGCTCTAGTGAATGTGATGTCGTCTAATTTCTAAGTTGTCACAGGGGCATATGGGCAGTTCTCTCCAGTTGCCGCTCTTGCTGTGGTTCCTCACAAGCACCCAACAGGAGCCCTCAAACTGTGGCCCCTGTAGAAAACCAAAACAAGGTGATGCTTTGTCAAGATATCAATCACACACAGTGACTTCTAGCACACTGGTGGCTATGAGGATGGAACTTGTTGAAGTGTAGGGCTTTTGTGAGATTAAAGACAATGTTGATTGATTGTATGTGGATGTAAAAGTAGAGTAGCTTTGGCCATTTTAAGAGAGGTTTAGCATCCTTAACCCCCTAAGGATGTCCTGATTTTTTATTCCCATCTTCATTCTCTATCTTGTACAACAGTCTCTACCTGTTTTGCCTCTGCCACTCATTTGACCCCTCTTTCAGTCATGAACTCAAGCTGCTTTGTGTCTATATAGTTCTTAGAAATACTCCTGATCTCCAAACACTATGAACCTCTGTTGCTCTCCTCCTTCTTCCTCTTTGTCTCTTACACGTCAGACTCAATGCTAGAGAGTTTCTCATACACATGGCCATTGCTTCCATTGAAGGGACGTGGGGGTCCGACTGCCAACATAGACCCGTGATGGTTCATCCCACCAAGGCTGAGCTCTTTTGGGAACCGGGGGGGCACGTTGGACATCACCCCAGCTGTGGCAGATGCTGGCAGATATGACGTTGAACTCAATTGACTCCTGAAGTCACCTCTGCTGTTCTGGGCAACTTGCTGTTGCTGCTGCTGTTGCTTTGTCAGGTAATATTGTTTGGCTCCATGCATCAGACACTGGTCATCGCCGAAGGTGGGTATAAAGGGGTTTTGGTTTACCCGGTCAGGGTAAAGAGATTTGGATAAAGAGAATGCTGCCCCACCTCCACCTTCCATCAAAGATCTGTCTCTCATGTCTCTCTCTCCAATGGAGCGGCGGTGGAGGCCCTCACCACCTCTGAACAGTCCAAATGGGGAACCAGAGCCTTTTTGGCTCTCACCTCCATAAAACAATGGGTCTCTGTCCCTTTCCCTTTCTGAGCCCCCATGGCGTTCAAATATGTGTGCAAAGGGGCTGTTTTCTTCCATGTAGCGTTCTTTCTCCTTCAAACTAACACTCCTTGGTGGGGGCAGCATTCCTCCCATCCCAGGTCCACCCATGCCTCCCCCTAAGCCTCCCATCAGACTTCCCATTCCACCTGATTCCTCTTTCTGAAGGTCAACAAATGTGTCATACGAATGTTGACGCCTTAGCTGCTTCCCAAATCCTCCACTCTTTCTCCTCTGCTGGGCCTGAGATTGAGCCTGAGGGCCTGCGGCCATACCTCCCACTCCTCCCCCGCCTTTCCCTCCCCCCATTTGTTCCAAGGGGTGGTTATTGTCCTCACTGATATCGTAAAGGTTTCCTGTCTTTTTACAACCCTCACAACGCATGCAGGTTGCAGAGCTAGGGCGGCTGCCACCAGCTGAGGACCCACAGACCATGCCACTTGAATATCCACCACCTCCTCCATGAATGGACATCTGCTTGCCCCCACTAGCTCGACAGTTCCTGCACTCCCACTCTCCCCCTGCCAATCCAGACCCTGGCCCACCCTTTGAGTCAGACTTTTTGGGTTTGCTTTTCAGAAAGTCTTCAACTGGCACCAAGGAGGTGCATGTTGGCACTCCTCCATCTCTGTTTCCAGGGCCTTCTGTCAAGTCAACATGCTCCCACTGAGGGACCCCCTCTTTGGGACGAAACTGATCGAGATAAAAGTCCCGAACACTCTCCTTTTCCCTGAAGAGGTAAGAGTTTCCATTGTCGTTTCCTCCTCCACCCCCTCGCTTGCGTTCAGAGGGCAATAGTGGCGGGGAGGCAGAGCGTTGGCTGTGGTAGTGGTGATGGCTGATGTGGTAGGGTTTCCTCCTGTAACCCAGCTCAATTTCGTCCAGTTCCCGTCTGGACTTTGCAGAGGCCGGCCTCTTTTTTAAGCTGTCTCGGTACTGTTTGCGCTTCTTGGCATTACCCTCCAAGTTTCCGTATGTTACAGTGTGTGTGGAAATGTCTGAAACATCTGAGCGTATATTTCCATCATCGTCTCCTCTCCCCCCACAGTAGCTAGGTCCCGGAATGTAAGTAGAGCTTGAGGCACCACCTTTAAAGGAGAACTTCCCGTAGACGTCAGGCAGTCCTCCCTTAAAGCTCTGGCCCGAGGGAGGAGTCTGTCCAGACAACAGGTCAAACTTGCTCATGTTCCTGTGGGTCAGAGCTGAGCAAGGTTGGGTGGTGAAGATGGGAGCCACTCCCCCACCCAGGCTGTCACAGTCAAACATGCCACCCTCCAGAGAACTAGCACTGCCCAAACTGTGGGGTCTGTTGGGAGGAGGACCAGTGAGCCCTGGGGTTGAACCATGGTGGTGTAGATAGTGATCCTGGTACAAATTGCTGTCCTTGAGATGAAGGTTGCCAAACGTCCTCTCCACTTCACTGATGTAGTCACTAAACATGTTGTCTTCAGGCATGTAAGGAGGTTTGCAGTCGGAATGGCCAGCCAAGCTGCGGCGATGCTCAGAGATGTCATAAACAGAAGAGTCTCGACGGATGAAGTCCAGGGCGCTGTGCGGTGAGCCGTTCACCCCTGACAGGGACGCCATATTCTTGGCAGTGCGTAGGAGGCGCATGATGTTTGAATGGGTGTTGTTCATGGTGGCTGACGGGGAGTTCAAAGCAGAGCTGCTCTTCTCTTCGATTTGGACCCCATGTATACAGCTGTATATTCCCTGTAGAAAAGAGATACAGAGAAGGAGAAGCATTGTCAATGCTGCACTTTAATGGTAAATGGCCTGTTCTTGTCCATCCATCCATTTTCTTTACACCCTTGTCTCTAGTGGGGTTGGGAGGTGCTGGTGTCTATCTCCAGCTACGTTCCGGGCGAGAGGTGGGGTCACACTGGACAGGTTGCCACTCTGTCGCAGAGCAACACAGAGACAAACAGGACAAACAACCACACACACACTCACACCTAGGGGCGATTTAGAAAGACCAATTAACCTGACAGCCTTTCCTTGTATAGTGCTTTAATCAAGTTCAGAAAACCTCAAAGCACTTCACACTACTTTCAGTCATTCACCCGTTCAATGGATAGTGGCCACAGTAACCCTGGGGGAGTCTGACAGAGGCGAGGTACCACCGGACGCTTTGACCACCACCAGCTGTCTTTCCCAAGGATATAACGACAGAGGTGGACAGAGCCGGGATTGAACCATCAACTCACCGATTGATGATTCTTGCACAGTTATGATACAATGCTTCCGGCCACCATCTGCATAATTACCAATTTTGCATGTACAGTGTATTGCAAAAATATTTTTGCTGGATTTAGGTCTGGACTTTGACTGGATCATTCTAAAACATAAACACTCTGTATGTTCAAGGTCTGTCCTGCTGGAATAGGAACCTCAACCCCAATATCAAGTCTTTAGAGGCCCTTAAAAAGGTTTTCTTCCAGCACTGCCCTGTTAGCGCCATCCTAAATCTGCTACAGAAGGAAATACATGTAAAAACTATAACGTAACTTTTCATAGCTAAAACTGCTTTTCATTTATTCTCTTTAAAATATATTTATTTTATCCTATGAGGCATGAGAGTGTCTAAACATAAGGATGAAATAATTGTATTTTCCTGCCTACTTTGGTTCAGTTTTCTGACTTTTCTAACAGGAATATACTTCTTTAATTAGCACTCCAGTCATTCCTTAGACACATAGCTGAGGATAACACAAATGATAAGTGACTATTTCTTAAAGTACCAGAAGCACTTAAAGAAATATTTCAAGACTGGTGCTGAAAAAATAAATATGTCAGGTAATAAAAGTTTGGTTATCAACCTAATAAATAAACATTAATTATTCCTTCTACGTTTTATTAGACTGTATTAAAAAAAATGCTTAAAACTGCATCCTGACAAATGCTTAGAGTGTAGAGGACAAAAAGTTAGAACAGGCGTATATTGTGAGTAAATATCTATAAATGAATCTACATTTAACAGGATAAGGGAGAAAATCAAAAGCAATGTGATGCAGCATGTTCGCTGCTGTGAAACAGAGTGCAATTGATCAAACAGCACAACCCTGGAGAGAGAACGGCGAGACTTGATACTAGGTGATTGATACGGGCGGAGGGATTATAAAACCCTTTCAGATCCACTGGTCAATACCTTCAATCAATTTAATTAGAATCCTGCTCAACTATTTCCTCTGGCAGTTATTAAAAACCTCAGTTTCACAAGCCTCTTGGCGCCGCTGGCAGCAACACAATTCCTACTGTAAGACAAAGGCCACACCAAGGGGGGGGCAAGCCGAGCCCCTCAGAGACAGAAAGACAAACGGCTCCATTTGCATTCAGTGATGTACGATACAATATTCAGATAAAAATGGATGTTGAGCAGAGGGCAAACCAGGCGTGACAGATGAGAACCTTAAAGGAGCAGATCATTCGCTAAGACTGATTCTTCACAGGAGATTTCTCTGGATAATGTAACGGCAAATGGTCAAAACTCAGCTGATCTGCGGGATCAGAAGTCTTTTACTGTTTGGCGTCTTCTCCTCGAGACCCTCGTAGTTCTTCCACAGTTCACGCATTTCTGGTGATCGGACTGCTGCAGTGGCGCAGAAAAAGCTTTGTTCTAATATTTATTTTACAAGCAGTGGTATTGCCTTAATTTCACAGTCTGCTCATAGCAAGAGCTGTTGGGAAAGTAGGTGAAGCTGGAGAGACACTTGGAGGAGCCAGGAGGAGGAAGACAAAAACAAGCCCGTTCACCTGGTTTGATGATATTTTTGGCTTTTTCCACACAGAAGCATCTCGTCCTGGTTACTGAATTTGTCACATTTTCCCTCAAAAAAAAAAAAAGTTCTCAAAATGTACTTTCTGGTCAGTTTAACTTTTTCACATTTTGTTTCTCTAACGAGAGTTACTAAAAACAAGAATTAAATTGGCCTCATTTCCAAATTCCTCTTAGATAAACCCGTTTTCTCAACAATAATTTTATTAGATCTATTTTTACTGTTTTTGCCTCCAGCAGTTCATTAGTTTAATCATTCAACTTTTTCTTAGTAGTTTAACCATTACTAGCTCAGTGAGTTTGTTGAATAACATGTTTAACTGTAAGGTTGAATTTTCATTCTTGTCAAACTCCTGTATATTGTATTTATTCCACAGACATGTAATATCTTGTTGTTCAGATAACGGTGCTGTTATTTTAAAACTAAAGCCTTAGCAGGTTATTTATAGTTATTCATAGTGAAACTAGACTCCTATAATGTTGAGGGTAACAAACTGTCTTCAAATATCACTTAATTAGTAAATAGAGTCCACTTGTGTGAATTTTAATCTTGGCATAAGTGCATTAAAGGCCTTAGAGGTGTGTTAGACAGCATTAGTGGCCATCTGGACAAGCTGCAGATCCACAGGTGGGGGAATCTGTCAGTAAGACAACTATTAGTCGTACACGCCTGAAAAAGACCGATTTCTAAAGAAAGACACGAAGCTGGTCTTCTGGTCAGATGAGACAAAAATGTAACTTTTTAACCCACATGCAAATCTCCATGCGGAGAGAATCTAACATCCCACATCAGTCAGAATACCCTAAAACATTTCGGTGGCAGCCTCACATTGAAGAGGGGTTTTCTCAGCAAGGAAGTGGAGCAGAGTTGATAAGGATTTAGCTAATCATACACTGCAAAAAACACTAAATACTACTGAATATTTCTGTCAAGCTTTTAATGCAAGCATCTCAGTACATTTGAAATAAGACAACACTAACTTAAAGTAACTTTCCAGCAAGATACAGAAGCTCGTTTTAAGGAAATACTTTGTTAATCTTGATTTTTTTTAAAGTACTAGTTCCATTGACATATTATCTCACATATTAAGACATTCTTCCCATGTTCTGAGTAAAATGATCTGCCAGTGGAACTGGAACTTTTCCACCAACATTAAAAACTTAAAATAAACTCCTATATCTCTAACTGTAGAGTTGAAATAAGACAAAACTAGGATATAGATATTTTTACTAGGAACTACACCAAAAATACTTGGTAAGATTTTGTGTTTTTGCAGTGTAGAGGATAACACTATTAGAAATAATTAAAAAGCAAAACCTTCATAACCTTCATGCTAAAGTACAGATTTACCCTCCAGCAGAACAATGATCCCGAACACACAGAATGAGAAGAAACAGTTAAGATGAAACAATAATTATGTGTTAGAATGGTCCAGTCAAAGTCCTAATCCTGTTGAGAATCAGTGGCAAAACTTAAAAACTGAACATCCCATCCATACTTACCTAGACTGAAAAAAATAAAATAACATAGATGTGTAAATCTGGTAGAGCCATGCCCTAAAAGGCTTGTAGCTGCAACTGCAGTGAACTACTGTGTGTCGGTCTATCACATGAAATCAAATCAAATTCCTGTTTGTGGCGGTAACATGACAATAAATTAAGAAGTGGGAATACTTTTGCTCTGCCTTTAAATCAGCATAACTCTCCTTCCATAACAGATAAAGAACACCATCAGCTCTCTGAGCACGGATATCACAGAAAACGTTTTAAGTGATCAGGCTGTTAGAGAGGAACAAACCTGTAGATTGTGTAGCACCTCCAAATTTATCACGGTCCAAACGTTGCGCATGTTTACGCTGCAAATGAACTTCCAAATAATTTGTTGAGAGAGCTGTGCAGAGTGCAGCGATTAAAACCTCCGATACGTTTACAGTTCTGAAGTCATCAGAGGCTTTTTAAAGCAATACAACTCATTTGTCTGAGTGTTTTCAGGTGGGACCTGAAGGACCAGGCAAGTCTGAGGAGAGCCGCTCACAAGGCCTGCAGAGGAGAGGAAACTAAAGCGAGCGCGCAGACGTGACCGCGTGACTCACGCCAACCGTGACGGATATCATTTCTCACGGCGCCGGGCCTAAATGTTAATTGCGGCAATAGCAATAAGCTTTATTAGATTAGGCTATGAAATGAAAGAAAGCAGAATCTGTCTGAGGAGCAGAACAGGAGAGAGAGGAAAAGGAAGAAATGGCTGCTGCTGAGGAGACAACGTTGCAGTAAATGAGACATGGACGACAAGACGCTTTGGACGTCGGGTTGTGCTGAGATGATAGAGAGTCATAACTCCTGTTGATGTTTTCCTGCCCGGTGCTCTAAATGCAAATCACTTCTTTCTATGAGTGTTTGCCCAGAATATTTTATCATATTGAATCATCTCACTGTAGTCGTGGACGCGTGCAGTTCATTCATTTTACCAGGCTGCGGTGAGGACGGGCGTAATTTCTGCCATTAAGGACGATCACTGAATGTTACACAAAGCTTAATTGGTCTCTGTTCCAGCCACCCATACAAATTGTAATGATGCAATAACAATAATAATAGAAAAGGGAAAAAAAAAAACCATAAGCGAGCGGCTCGGCTTTGAAAATGAGAAGTCAAATGGCGTTTGAGAGGCAAATGGAAATCAGGGGTTGCTCCACACTTTTTATGAAAAATTCAATACTGTTCCAGATTTGGCTATTCCGGATCCATGATAACTTTACGATCGTTTTAAAATGTAAATGACCAAATATTCACTGTGGATTTATGACCGATACGTCTGCTATAAGCAGACTCAAAGTATGGAAGAGAGACTGGAAGGAACCAAGAAAGTGCAGAAGGAACTGAGGACAACCAAATGGAGAGAAAGATGCAATAACACAAGGAGGAAATGGAGGGAAAGAGAGAAGCAAAACAAAGAAACAAGAATATATAGAAGGTATGTAAAAATGGAGGATTCAACACAGGAAGGGTAGAAGGAAAAAAGGACTGATACAAGGAAGGAAGGAAGAAAAACTGTGAAAGGACAAACAAATGTCTGACTGGAGAAGGAAGGAAAGAATGAATGAATCAACTTCAGAAGTAAATAAAGAGAGAAGGACAAAAGAACAGAATGATCCAACGAAAGAAGGGAGGTTAAAGAGACACAAAGAAGCCTGCAATCAAGAAGGAAGGAAGGACGCAAAGACGAAAGGAATGATAGACACAAGGCAGGTATAGAAGGAGGAGGGAACATAAAGGTAAACAGAGACAAATATGCATGAAAGAACAGACATATAAGGAAGGACAGAAGTGACAACATTTTGTCAGCTAATAAAGTCTGGAAGTACAAATATTTTTCCATTTCAGACCAAAAAACAAAAAAACAAACCAATAATGAAGCTCTGTATTATTCCAGACTGCATAGGAGAACTGGTAACACACAAACACACATCAGCAAAACAAAACGACCATTATGGAGAGAGTAATGAAAGCTGGGCCCTCAAGCATGATCAGAGAGCATGGAGACGATTCTAGCTTTGCTTTCTGGCTGCACAGCTCCGTCAAGGTAACGGCACACCGAATGGAGAGAGAAACAGAGAGAGAGAGAGAGAGAGAGCAGCAACATGTGGCTCGTCTGCTGTAAATTAGCCACGTGGTTCAGCCTGCACAGGTTCACCTTCAGAGGCATGCAGTGAATTACACCATAGCCAAGTCAAAACAATTGGGATGCAAATCCAACACCTTGAGGTGACTTTGGTCTCCCGGGACGCGGTAATCTACCCTCGCTGGTTCAGAGGCTGATTTATTTTTTTTCTTCCTTGAGTGAATTATTGATTTCAGCTCAGCATTTTGTAAATGTTTACCTCACGGGCTCCAGGAAAGCCTATGAATCACAACAAAACTAAAGAGGAGAGCTTGTTGTTTTCTGTAAGGGAACGTCTGGCAACCTGTGGCCATCAGAAAATGGAAAATAAAGACAGTGCCTTAAGAAAAAACATCTAATCCGTTTGAACTTTTCTACATTTGGTAACTGTAAAGGGAAAGGAAACAATTTTGTAAAAGGTAAAAAACAAAAAATGGTATTGAATGTAGTCCAACTTTTTCTCAGTTAGGAAGTCTTTAGTGGTATGTCGGTCTGCAGACTGAAACTCCATTTCAGATTGAACAGAGCATCAGTTTTCAACGGTTGACAAAGATTCTTAACTGGATTTAAGCCTGCACTTTGACTAGGCCATTCAATCATATGGATATGCCTTGACCCTTCCAAATAAAGGTCAGTGGGACAAATTCAATAATTATTTGTTACAGGACGTAGATGGTTGAAAAAATGCTTTTGAATTCAAAGTTTAATGTTTTAAAATGATGCTATGAGTGACTTTAGTGCATGATATTTAATATGTAAGGACATGAATACTACTCAACTCGTCTGGACCATATTACACTGTAAAAAAAGAAAAAAAAGTTAATTTCTACAGTAAATCGCCAGCTGCTGTTGTTGCCACAACTCCATCATAAAATCTGAGGTAAAACATTTCTTTCTTTCAGCGTTAAATGGCACCATCATTGTTGATTTTGTGGTTAAAAATGGTGCTGGAGTCGATGCTTTACTGTAAAAGAAAATAATTTAACTTACAGAAAAAAATTGCGAATCCCTAACATGAACATGAACCTATAAAATTAATGTACAGATATAAAATGTACATTAATTTATTTGTGGAAACTTCACGTCAAATCAAACAGGTTTAAATTGTTTCTTAGCTTACGAATTATTCCTGTCTCAATTTTACAGTTTATGGCCATTAAATATGCAGATTTTATAAAAATAAATAAATAAATTGTGTATATGTGGGATGCCGTGCAGTCCCTGCTCCCTTTTGGCCCCCCAACCCCTTTTCCCTCTGTGGCCTCTCACCCTGCTGACGCTGAAGACGAAGCCGGGCTGGCCGGAGCAGACGCCCATGAAGCAGAAGCGCAGCTGCCAGTAGAACCAGTGCTCGCAGATGAAGGTGATGAGGGAGAGAGCCATGGCGGCGCCCAGCATGTAGAAGACCCCGGCCATGTTGTCCACGTCCAGCTGGCTGGACATCACCTCGTTCTTCTCGTGGTGGCAGATCCCCGTCAGCCACAGGGACTCCAGCTCCTCCATCTCACCTGGAGGAGGGGGAATGACATTGTAGAGAGGGAGTATTAGGGGAAGGACGAAGGCAGGGAGAAGGTGAGGACTGCAACAGATGGTATGACGGGGGAAGGAAGCGGGAGAGATGGATGAGGGGGGAGAGAGGGAGAGGAATAAGGAGTTGATGGAGGACTAAAACAGGCGGTAGAGGCGTACAATGAGAGGTTGGGAAGTGGTGGGAATGGACATAAAACACAGCTGAGAGGATGGATGTGACGTCGTAAAGAATTGGCGTGGGTCGGCCTGAGACGCGGAAGTGATGAAACGAGGGTTTAATAAACGGTTCGAGGGTTTGCGGGGGACGAGGGCAGCGGCCTTCACAGCAAGACCGGCCAGCAGAAACACACACACGCACACACGCACACACACACACGCAGGCGCACATCGATGACATCAAACGCTTCGGTCCCAGCATATGTTCGCAGGTGCGCATGAAGCCGCTCCGCCGGCTCGCGGTCCCGTTTGTGGGTCACCTTCTGTTTCATCACAAGCTGCTCTCAATCAGAGCAGAGAGAGGCGTGGCGGGAATCGCTTAATTAATCATACAGTCAGCGGCGGCGGCTGCACCGTCAGGAGAAAGCTGAGATACAGAAAACGCACGGCACACCTCCTCTGTGGATCTGTCGACGAATTAGACAATTAGAGATTACTTTAGTTTTGATTTTCTCCTTTTGAAAGTTTCATTATGTTTAAAAATATGGATTTTCCTGATAATCTCTTCACAATACTACAGCGCATTTCCAGGTCGAGCTCTTTAAAAGACGATGGAAACATTTAACAGTTTCTGTCTGTCCAAACAACAACAACAAAAAATGCACACATCTTTTTTTCAGGGTTTCCTGCTTTTAAGTAGAGCTGGAAGTAAGTCGAGATGCAGGAAGTATAAAAAGGAAGCTGTGCATTCGATGCTTCACATCTTGAAAATAAAGAGACTGGATCCCTGATGGAAGCAGAGGGAACCAGGAAGTTTGATGATATGGTGTGAAAACCTCTCTCTCTTCTTCACTGATAAAACCTGAGATGTTTTGAACTGTAGGATAAAAGGTGATATGCATCAAGTGAGGTAGTTTCTTTGAATGCAGAGAGATTTAACTGGGGACAGTGGCAGGAATAGAGGAAAAACGTTAGTCTCTCAAGAATGAGATTTAGCAACCCTGATTCGTTGGTGCATCAAGATTTTGTAGCAAAGGATTTCATGACATTAAAAAAGTAAACTAGTCTGTCTTGTGTATCGAAATAAGAAAGTAAGCAGTTCTCGACCTGCTGATAGTAAGAACAGTTCTCCAAATGTAAGTTATTTGTGGGAATACCAAGACTAGCTGACAACGTTGAAATCAGTATCTGATTTCTACCATAATTTCTGCACTACGAGCCGCTACTTTGAACACTGCGATGTGAGTAATGTACGAGTTTATACCAAAAAGGCTGAGTGATCAGGAGGACAAATTCACCACCAGATGTAGACTGCCATCAGTCTGATCAAACTTGAACTGGATGAATAAATACAGAGTATGTAAAGCTTCAGACTAAGCCTGCTGCAATAAATCAATTAATCGCGTGACAAATTAAAATGCGCTCGGTAATTTCCATTTGCGTGACTGTTCATTTTTCTCGTGTCTCTCTCTCTTTCTACCAAAGACTGGATGACAAAAGTCTTCAGTCTGGTCCATTGGTCTCCACAAGCTCCTTCCTCTGTTCACAGAGACTTCATAATACATTTGATTAATTGTTCATTTGATTCATTAAAAGTCTTCCAGTTCCAGTGTTAAATGTTCGTTAGAAATTAAAGTTTATTGATCTTTGACACGTGTACTTGAGTTATTATTCCACTACCTTTGTATCACTTGAAAATGGTCTCAAAACAACAACATTATAATTATCAGCAATGTCATTTGGGATAATGTATCGTCCAGCAGAATTTGTTGTCATGACTGGCCTACTTCAAGCTGATCAAACAGTTTTCCGATGAGAACATAAAGAGCATCTTCAACAATAATTTGGGGCATTAGAACCACTTCAGATTTAGACCAGCATAATAAAAACAGGTTAAACTTTTTTGAGATCTTCTGATGTTACGCAGCAAGTCTCGGTTGATCAGAAAAAGGTCAAGCCACGTGAAAACGTTCTATTTTCTAGAAAAAAAACTGGGATTAAATGTGTGGTTTCTGTTTTTGTAGGACAGCTCTTGTATATAAGTTTTGCTCCTGCCTTCGTCAAACAACCCTCACACTCCCTCCACAGCGAACCACGGGGCTTTCCGCGTGAGCCGGATCCCTTTCTAGGCCACTAGGAGCCGAGTGGACGGCGAGGCGTGGCAAAGTGACATTGAAATCCTCAGAGGTTGTGAGATAGGGGCCACTCGGTTCCTGCAGTGGCACGGGATGGAGGGGGAGTGTTACAGCGAGCCGACCCATATTCACGTACAAACATGCACAAGTGACTCTAAAAGTTGGGACGAATGTAGCTGGATCAGAAACTGTTGGTGATCGATAAGTAAGAATCGATCCATGGAGACCACTTACTAGACTCTTTGGATGGAGGCTGACAAAAATAAACATCTCTCTTAAACACGCAGAATCTGACACTTTCTCACTCGTTTCACACACACCGGCTCATTTTCAGAGGGCTGACCCATATTCACATGTGCGCGCCTTCACACATGCGCTCTCGCACAGCACCCAGTGTCGAAATACACCAGGAGCTATGCTGGCACCCCTAACTGGGACACAATGAAGCGGGCCTCCGGACGGCCCTCGTTTCAGGAGGCTCGCAATGTGCTGGAGCGCGTCCAGCCGAGTTGGCTCCGAGACGCGAGAAAACCTCCAGACACATTAAACTTCTCTTACATTTTCCGTTCTGCGTTTAATTGCGTATCAAAAAGGTTCAGCCTGATTATGTAGCGGGTGCAGCTGCTGAGTTTGGCATGGGTTGGCTTTCAGTACGACCGGGTTTGAAAGATGCTTCAAATCAACTTAAATGGGCAGTATAATGTAAAAATCGACTTCTTTGACCTTTACATCATGTTGTAATGTTATTCCCTCATCGAAAACATACCAGGAGTTTTGCTTTGGTTCTTTCAGGCATGTTTGAGAAATCCTTTAATCTCCATGGCAACCATTCGACTGTCCAAAACGCCTGGTTGGACCTAGCTCCGCCTTCGAGACGCAGTTCCTCCTTGGACCTACAGTTTCCATGCTTCCACCTCTCCCCTTAAGAGAGGTGTCAGCTCCTTCAGACTAGCCAGCAGCAATTAGCAACCACCTGGTGGAGCTGCGCATCAGCTGAATTCATTATACGAGCTGCTTCTCAGTGCAACGCTGGTAAAACGTTGAAGGGTTAATAGAGGTTGTGATGAATTCTTGTAGGCGGAGCTACAGAAAGAGCAGGAGTTTCTTAAAGACACAGAGGCCCAATTTCAAGGCGTTTAACAACAAAGTCAAATTTCTTTTAAGTCATATTTGATTCATGCAGCATTTTTATAACAAGTGAAGTTATCATAGTTACTTGATTTTGCTGGGAAGTGACATTATGTGCCTGGAAAACACATAATCCTGCTATTTAAAAATGTCTGTCAGACCGTTCCAACTGTTTAAACTCTTTTTAATGAGATGTCAGAAAAGGCAACAGATTAAACAGAGTTTTCTCCAGATGATCAAACCTTGGAGTAGATGGATGCAGTGCTGCCCCTGCCCCCACCTGTAGCTGCGTAAAACCAGTCATCGGCTGAAAGAAGATTCCCCAACACTTTTACTCTCCGCTTTAAAGCTGCAGTTGGCAAACAACAAGAAGCACCAGAGATTTTTAGGAACATGGCGATTGAGTGAACCAACAGGGAGAATGATGCTCCCAGTCAGTGTTGTTGAAGAAAATGGTGAGACAAACATTCTCAACAATGGTGTTGAGAAATACAGCAAGGAAACATCAGCTGTTTCCTATCTGGATAAGTTAACCTCTGAGGAAGCAAAATACAAAACCTGTATTAATATTCTCAACATAAAATACTTCAAAATTTCTTCTTCTTTTGTTTCTAGGCAAACATTAGTACCCCTTTAACGCTGTTTTAAAAACTTATAAAGTAGAAACAGGTTGAATATTCGTGTGGACTTATTGAGGAGGTTTGTTTATAAGCTAATACTGGCATCCAGACTCCCAGAGCAAAAAGGGGAAACACATACTGGGAGAACTGGTTCACCTGGCCAATCGACACACAAATTCTATTTCATGTAAAGAGCCATTATTATAAAAAGTTTGCTGAAATTTAATCAATGAAAAGCAGACAAATGCCAAATATTTGGCCTAATAAGTACAAGAGAACAACAAAGATTGAGGAGAATTTTATCAAACAAATGATTTAAATTTAAATATACCATAATAACAGATAAAATACTTACATGTGCAGTAATATTTTTCTAGCACTTTGTTGTACAGACCTTCTGTATGAAAATGATTAGCTGTACTCTACCGCTTCAATCTGTACAAAGAGCGACTTTCAGTCGACATTTAATGGCAACACTTGGGTGACGCCATTTAATAGACACCCAATAATGCTCAAGATGGAGCTGGAATAAAGCAGCGTTTCAAAAGCAGAAACCCTGGAGAGTTTGGGAAAAGTCTTATGAAAGCCAAGCGCGATCATAAAGCCGAGGATCCCCACGGCGGAGCTAAATCACAGGTTGCATTAAAGCTCGCCTTATCTTTCCTTGTCTGAATCTACTTTACATTTAAGTCGCAAAGCCAATCAGAGACCAGTTCCTTAGAAAAGCCAGATTTCTTTTCTCATACATGCTAATCAGATGGATAACGGCTTAAAACACGATAACTTATTGTCCTGGAAACGTTGTTGTTGCACCCTTAAGGCACTGTACTTTATACAAATACAGCAGCAAATTCAGAAAAATAAAGAGAACTGAAGTGTGTTGAAAATACGCCACATGGCTTTGAGTTTCTTCAGCTTTATGTATCTGTCTTAAAGGGAAAGCAGCTCAAACCGTTTTCCTGTCTGAAGCACTGATTGATGTGAACAAAAACCTCTAATCTTTGAAACCTCAGAGGACTTTCTGTGACATTCTCTGACTTTTTTATTTCTTATAAAAAAAAGCAACAACAGTGGAGAATTAAAATATGTATCTGAAGATGATTGGAAATATATATATATATATATAAACCTAATTATCTGTACACAGTTGTCCATCCTTGAAGGTCTAGGCATGGAGAGCTGATACTAGACATGACAGGCTGACATTTGTTGATTAGTTGCTGAATGGAGCAACAGCGTGAATGCAGATACGTTAAAGGGATAGCACACGGACAAGAGCAGTCAGCTTGATTAAAGTTTAAAGAATCTGGATTTTCATTGACAGGGGAGTTGAGCTATAAGTATAGAAAAAATAGAAGATATTTTTTCAGCTCTAAGCCTTAAAAACAAGAGTTTCACTCATCAATCTGTCTTCAACTGAGTCAACTTTAGTCTCTTCGTCGTTTCGTTGCATGTTGTCTGCTTGAAGAACCTTACACCCCAGTTTCTCTATATATAGTCTCTACAAATTATTATTTTACTGTCATTTGAAGACAAACGGCAACAGTAATAGCTAAATAATGCTTCCACATCCCCTTCCTTCACATTTAAAAATGTAGGATACTTAGTTTTGTCATCAAATATATATTCCTGGACATTTGGAAAAATTCCCCACTATGAGCGCCACAGCTCTGGTATCTCGGTGCGCATATACATCACTGCTGCAGAAACAAAGCAGCTATGAGTCAATTAATCCAATAGTAACATCACTTAATCTTACTCTGCGCTACGCAGATGCCTCCTCGGAAGGTTGAAACTGAGTAAGGCACTCCTTACTTGGATTTATTCAGTTGTCAAATGAGGTCACGTAAAGTTCATTTAAGCTTCATTCCCAGTTGAAGAAAACAATAAAACCTTACAAAAAGTAACACAGCCGGTCATGACGCGGCAGAATGCTGTGAACTCCGTCTCTCTTCTCTCAGTATAAACAATATCAAAAGTGATGCCCATACTTTAAAGACAGGACTCTATGTTCTATAAATCTAATTCATGTCCTCACGTTCAAACTCAACTAACAGGGGTTTTTCAAAATGGCAGCATGTATGACATAATAGAAAACAGTGTGACAGCAGCTTTACACTTCTTAACAAAACTTTAAATTTTTGACCACAGTGATATTTTGAGTTTTCAGGTGTTTTGCTTGACAAACAGAAACATAGCTATTTTTGTGCCTCTCCCGGATGAGATATTGTCTTAGATCAGATATTTCCACTGAATCTTTCACCAGAGATTGACAGCTGTAAGGTTCCTGACTTCACACAGTCATGGCGTCCTTTCAGAGCCGAGCTCTGTTTAGTTTTAGCTAAATGGATCAAAATCAATTTGATGAAATGTCAGCTTTTTTGGAGGCAGCATTTTCGATCACACTGTCAAAAGCTAAATGTAGAAGGATCCAATGTTGTTGCTTTAAAAGTTGACGCAGATGTTCCGGTGTTTTTGTCAACCCGAATGTTGCCTGTATGTCTTCTGCTGTGGACCTCTGCTACTTTCTGTCATCTACCTCCTTCAACTTCTTTTAAATCTGATTAATGCAATTATTAGATGAGTAGAAGCTAGCTTACGCATGCAAATGGTTAGCATGGAGCAGAGAAACAGCAATGCTTGGTTCATTATTGTTCTGCTTTTTGCATTTTTCTTTGCAAGAAGACCATTAAAATGATCTTCTTAGTGATTTTAAACACCTTTTTTTGTTGATGTTAGCAGATTTATCCCTAGAATAGATTTGCGGCCAACTTGTCAATATGCTCTTTTTCCAGTTTCTTCCTCCGTCAAGCTTTACTTCAGCAGTGTCTTCATGCCCCCAGCTACAAGCAATTCCCCTTAAGAGGACAGTGTTATCAGCGTTAAAACAGATAAGTTGGCTTCATCCTTTCCCGCTCGCGTCAAGGTCGTTGAGAATTGGTGATAAGTTAAAATATGGTCGCATATCTGATGCATTCGCATGCTACTAAACCGCTAATCACATCGGTGCAGCCTTCCCGCGCGATGGAGTTGCAGGGGGCGCCGAGCCGAGCGGCATCTATGAATAAAAACGGTGCGGGAAGCGGCGAGCTGCGCTCACCGTCGCCAAAAAGCTGCAGGATGGCCAGGTCCACGTGTCTCTTCCACCCAGACTCCTTCTGGATGGCGATGCCGTATCCCGTGGTGGCGAAGATGTAGCCGCTGCCAATGGTCACCAGCTTGCAGCCCTCATCCCTGCCAGCCATGTAGTTCAGGACGGCGGCGTCATAAATGAAGGCATCCAGTTTGCTGAGGAAGGAAGGGAAAGAGACGAAGAGAACGGCAGGGAGAGAGACAGATAGGTTGCAATTAATTAGCACTTAGAAGTCAGACAGCTACAGCTACAACACTCCAATTAACCTGCTAAATAGCACTAAGCCGCCGATAAGAGTAATAGACTTTCACTTGCTTTTGCCAGTGGCTGAGGCTGGCATGGAGGCTGGCGAAAAGGAGCGTGGAGGAAACTGAAGAGGGGGAGTGAAGGTATTATTAAGGTCATATTACAGTCCTATTCATGTTTAGACACAGTAACAAAGAAAAGGATTTTTTTTTGTCATTTCTACAGTTTGGCAATGAGCTTCTTGTTTCTTTCGCAAGAGCAAGTTGAGAGTTCACAAAAAAAACAAATACATGTTAACTCAGGTAAAGTGTTGAAAGAAGATCTTTTAAAAATGCATCAAATGTTGGTTTTCAACGTCATTCGGTGCATCATTATGCTGTAAGTACAGTCTGTCCTCGTCCAGTCCTTCACATCTAGTTCACTTCTCTTCTATTCCGTATATTCATATATTTTACTGCGGTAAAAAATTGCTGCTTGATTTATTTATTTTTTAGAAAAATGCTTAAAAATGGGTTTTGAACGCAGCTAGACACACCAAAATACTTGGAAAGTTAAGAAACAGCATGGCGACAACCTAAACCTCAAGCTTTCACAAAGACAGTTCCCTCTCCAGGAAAACATTCAGCAACTCTCCCTCTAAAAAAAGTAAGATTCATCAAAAGTCTCTCAGCTTACGCAATACATTGGAACTTCAAATTAATGTTGAACAAAAACTTCTGGGAGAACTGGCCTGATCTCTGCTGGGAACAATGCTTTTCAATCTAGTTGTAAACGGGTCTTTACCCGGCCTTCAGACTCTGCAGAGCTTCGTTGACGTTCCTCTGATGGAACGCGGTCATGTAGGTGTGCATCTCTGGATAGTTGTTCCTGATGTTTCTCTCCGTGCTCCCGTTCGGGACCGTGCCGAACCGGAACGGAGGAGAGAAGTCATTGGGACTCTGGAACTAATTACAGGGAAAGAAATGTAAAAAATCTTCACAGCTTTTTTCGTTTTTTAAAGTGATACAACACGACCGCTCTAGGTTGGAAACCCTCAACCTTACCTTCTTGTCCGAGAGACCCGTGACTTGATCCACATATTCCTCTTGGATCATGAAAGCAGCCAGGTTGGCAGTGTACGAGGCTAGGAAGATGACGGCGAAGAAGGCCCACACTGACACCATGATTTTACTGGTGGTGCCTTTGGGGTTCTGGACTGGCACGGAGTTGTTGAAGACGAGACCCCAAAGCAGCCAGATGGCCTTACCGATGGTGAAAGACGGGCCGTGAGGCTCTGAAAGAAACAGGCCAGGTGAGTTAAAAAAATTAAACATTTTGATGACTTTATGACCCAGTGGCTTGCAATATAATTTACAATTGTTTTCGTTTTGCTATGTTACAATTTAAAAATGAATGAGAGAGGAATCAAAATAATCGATCAACGAACACACAAGATTGTGGAGCCTTTCATTTTTTATATCTGTTGTAACTCACATTATCCAGCAAAGTCTCTACTATGATTCACATAAATAAACTCCAGGACAAGCTTTCGCCTTCAGAACTCTATTAAGTTTTAAAACGACGCCACCTGAATGAGCGAAGATTAAAAGTGATATTTGTGGAAGGAAACTCCACGATTTTGATCACCTTCCAGCAGAATGATGACCCTTAAAGGGCAGAGAGCGACAGCAAAAGGTTTAAATCCATGCCAGTTCATGAGTTAGAGTGGCCTAGTTAAAGTTCAGACCATAATCTACAGTAAATGAAAACGTGTCGAAATCTGAAAATTACAATTGGGGTTATGGGTGGGCTTTTATCGCATTGGTTGTCGTGCTAAATTATCATGATAAGATTGTGATTTCAATAAATTCAAATTAATGATGTTTTTTTAAAACAAAAACCCTAAAACTGTCAATTTTGTCTGGATTATTTTTACTATTTTTCTCCACTGTTTGTACAACAATGGTGCATCAATACATATCAATAAATTTAATGATTAAATGCAGTTACCTTGAGTGTTTTAGTGATACAAAACACATTTCTTTATGTGACTGGTGTCCTAAAGAAGCACATTACAAATGGGAATGTTTTTGTGTCACAACCAAACAATTATCATGAAAAAACAACAAATAAATAGTTATTATTGTCACTTATTATCACAATATACTACCACAAAATATGGTGATACTTTTAAAAACTTTTAAGTCCATATCACCAACCTCTGGTTCAGGTTCCTCCAGTTTGATTTTGTGAAGAACGACGATCAAAAATGTGGAAAACTGACATAGAAAAAACGCAGAAAACTTGCATCTGTATTTCTTAATATTTATTTGAAAATAAAAACAAAACCGCGTGTCATTTTGCTTCCACTTCAGACTTGCCACATACAATCCAATAAATGCATCAGACTTTGTGGCTGCACCATGACAAACGGGAAAGACGCTTCACTTCATTCATATAAGTAACTTAGACACAAATTGTTCAGTTTGTCTGTGAGTTGCTATTATACTGCAATAAGCGATCGCTGTGTTTTTTTTTTTTTATGTTTGTGTGGGTGTGTGTGAGCAGGAGACGGTGAGTGTGCGAGTGTGCGGGTGTGTATTTTGTTGCAAAGTGTTTTTTTTTATGTTCTTGGACAAACTGACTTCATACGGCGCCAAACGTTCCTCTGTTAAGTCTGCCAGCCGGAAAGCTGCCTAAACGCACTGAGCAAAGTCTTTACAACTCGCCGATGTACTCACTGATACATTATTGCGTCAAGTCCTTTGACAGCAAACTTCGATCTGCACCCTTCATGACACCAAACTCCCACAACGCAACAAAAAAACCCCAAAAAACACACAAAACAAAACACAAGGAGTCCTAGGAAAGAGAACAGGGCTGTGGGGAGAAGTTCATCTTCTCCAGCAGATCATGAAGGATGAGAGGGATAAAAAAAAGATAACCACTGTCTATATATAGACACATCAGAGATAGACTAAAGGGAGATTGATTTTCCTCTTCTTTTTTTTGTCTCTCATCTGTTCGGATGGTAAGATCTAAGACGAAACCAGCCTCATGGTGTCATGTTTTTCTTTCGTTTTTTTTTTCTTTTTCGAAATATGGAAATTTATGCAAATGGCTGGTCCAGTGTGAAGGGAAGCAGCGGCAGAGTTCTGCTGAAACCTGTGTTTAGATCCAGCTCCATATGATGAAAAGAGAGCAGAGAGGTGAGGAGGAGGAGGAGAAGAAGGAGGAAGAAGAGGATGTAGGAATAAAGGCATTGGGTCAGTGAGAACGGCTGGTTTGCGTGCGGGGGCAGTGTGTTTCTGTGCCTGTCAGTCTTTGTGTGCGGCTAATACACACACACACACACACACACACACACACACACACACACACACACACACAGAGTTTGCGTTTGTGTTGTTGCAGAGAAGAGGAGCATCGTCTGCGAAGCATCTGTACTATCGCTGGGAGAAAATGGCTAGTTGGAGCATTACTCATCTAAACCTCTTTGTTTAATGGAGCAAGGTACCGACTGTCATTTTCTCCGCATTCACTCCAAATTTCTGTTTTTTTTATTATTATTTTCCTCCCCCTCCTGTAAAGGTTGATTGACATCTTGATTTAAATGTCACCATGTTTGATTGTTTTTTAGGAAACTTGCAAAAACCCAGAAAGGATTGGGAAACCAAACAGTTAATCTCTGCAGATGCCTAAAATCTGCATTTCATCTCAGTTCCCCTGAGTTCACACTTTTTTCTTCAGCTGCAGGTCATTTGAGGTAAGTCTCTGCCAGTCCTGTACGCCTAGATAATATTTGATCCTCTTTTCTTCTTCAAACTCAGTCTGAGTGAACAGGGAGTGTCCGTGATCGTCGATTTTAACATCTTATTACAGATTTCTCAATTGGATTACGTCTAGACCAGAGGTCTGTACGCTCCACCATCCAAAGAGACCATTTTTGCCTTTTCTCCTGCTAAATACATTTTGCCTGGAGCCGCAAAGTCTACACAACCATTTTGAATGAGGCAAGCTTATTAAGTTTTGAAAATATCCATTACTGGAGCTGAACAATATTCTCAAAACTGATATGGGTTAATTCAGGAGAATATCATGAAAAGGATGCGACGGAATTAACAGTGTTAATGTGTTTCTAGTAGTCAGGGGAGAAGGGGTATTTATGAAGGGGTTTTTATGAAGGGGTATTTATGAAGGGGTATTTATGAAGGGGTATTTATGAAGGGGTATTTATGAAGGGGTTTTTATTTAAAAAAATAGCAGGGAAGAGGGACAAGAGGGAAGTAGGTCTGTTATGCTAGCTTGACTTTGACAACTGTAACATGTAGATGTGCTGCAGAATTTGACATGTTTTGTTTCAGTAAAAAAAAAAATTAAAACTGATCTACACACCAAATCTAATAGATCATCAATAGAGCAGGTGTTTAACGAGCTACCACTAGTTAGCTAATAGTAGCGGTAACTAATGGACCACAGCGATCACTTCTTAATGATCGCAACATAAACATAAAGCCTGAAAACATAATAATGTAACGGATTGAATGTTCTGTTCGTTGAGTGGGAAATGTTTACGTTTTTTGGTGTTGGATCCTGATGCATTAGTGGCGTTGTCGTCAGTTGCTATGGTAGCGAGTCTGTGTGTAACGTAGCAGACAGAGCGAGAATGTGAGTGGTTGTTCTTCTATGGTTGTTCTGCGTTATTTTCCTCTTTGCTAAATTAATAACACCTGCATCTCCAGGCTTCATTTAGTTAATGGAGTTCTAACGCGACAGCGCGGCTATAGGTGGGAGGTAAAAGAATCGTCTTTTTGCCCAACATGGAAAACATGCAACATGTCTGTAGAAATCATTTGGCCATGTGTAATTCCATTTAGTTTGCATTATTCAATGTTATTTGAAATACATATATATATATATATATATATATATACTTTTTTTTTCCTCCTGCTAGGTTAGTGTTCTTGGGGACCCCCTGGTGGTGTGGAGGCCCTTAACCATACCTTGGGCCGGCTATGGTTTTGTGCGTGTGTGTGTGTGTGTGTGTGTGTGGGGTGAGTTGTGAACTCTCACCTCTGCCATCAGCCAGACAGCGGTTGTAGCCCACAGGGCTGATGTACTCGAACACGAACACAGCCACTGCTGACACCAGCAGCAGCATCACGAACATCATCACCCACACATCTGCACTAAAGGGCTCTGAAAGGGTGCAGAGGACGAGGAAGATGAAGGAGGAAGACAAGGGATTGATAAAAGAAGGCAGCATGGTTGGAAAGAGACGCAGCAGAAAGAATATTTCAGAAAGGAGTCGGAAGGAGGCGGGAGGTGGTGAAGAAAGGAGGAACATCAGGAGGGAGGAAGAGTTTCCCTTGAGCAAGGGCAGCAGAGAGAAAGAGAAAATGAAGCGAGAGAGAGAGAGAGAGAGATATGCAAATACGGGATGTCATATTGAAAAGAGGAAGGGAGCGTCAGAGAAATTGAGTAGGAGTGGGAAACATAAGAGGGCAAAGGGAAAGAGAGAAAAAGAGAAAAAATAAGCAGTTAGCTGAATTATCATGCAGCTTAGAACACCTTGTCAGGGAAAGTTTACTGAAACTTATTTTAATGCATTTCCACCTGCTAAATCATTTTTAATTCCTTCATTTTATGAAGGAGGAGAAGTAAACAAAGACACTTAGATCTAACTAAAACAGCTGCTAAACTCACTCAAGAGAACGACGTCTAATTCTGAAGGAACCAAAGAGCGGTCCGAAGACTTTAAGAAAAATAATGGAGCCAAACCAGCCAGATGGGCCACTCAGACCAAACATGGAGAAGCAGCATTCAGCTTCTACACACCACAAATCTGGAAGAAACTTCCAGAAAACTGCAAAGCAGGCAGAACATGTCTGAATTATGGCGAATTTGGTAAGTTCATAGACTGTAAAGGGGGTAACATGGATATAAACTATCAAACGAAAGTGCTAACTATACCTCACTAAGTGAATGAATACTTTTTGTTTTATTTCCAGGAAGCCAGGTATGATAGTCAAATGAATCTCATCTAACTTAAACATCTAAAATTGCTGCCCAACAAGTACAAAGTTGCTGCAATTGCTGTTGCATTCTTGGATAAAGACAGTTGCTTTTATATTTGCTTTTGCACATCGGTAACAACCTTTCCATATCCTGCATCTATTTTGAGAATCAGTTGCACATTCTGGTTGTTGATGGCCAGTGCGCTGCATGTTTCTGATGTGTCCATCCACCAGTCGAGGCTTTTCAAATGGTACAATTACTTCCTCAGCATGTCATCAAGCTCTGCATACGCCTGGTAATGAACCACTTATTTGATTCAGGTGGTTTGAGCCAGGAAAACATGAAACACTCAGGACACCGGCCCTCAAGGATCGACACTGGACTCCTCTGCAACTCCTCACGATAACTGGAGGGGTTTTATTCATCTTTTAAAGATGGCGGCTGATCATTGCTACTCACCTAGAAATGCGGAAGGTGAAACGGTGCCGTTACTGCGGGAAACCATGACGCTAATTCCGGTTTCGATGAAGGGAACAGAAAAATCGATGACCTCTGACCTCTCCTCGTTGATGGTTAGGGATCCGACAGCCATGTGGGCATTTTTTAACACAACCTGGGCAAGAGAAAGAAAACGGCATCCATTGCTTAAGCAAACATTGGAGATGAATCCACTACTAGAGCAGTATTGAGTCAAGAAAGCGCAGTAAATAAAAGAAAAATCACTTCAGCAGGGAATCTTGACGGGAAGTGATCTTAACGTGTTAGACTGGCCTAGTCAAAGTCTCAACCTGAGTCTGATCAACAAGCTTTTGAACAAAAAATTAGGGAGACCTTCTAACCTCAAAGAGTTGGAGCTTGTTGCCAGAGATAAATTGTCACAATACCAATGGAGACACGCACAAAATTGCTCAGAAATTAAAAGGGGCTTTGACTGCTGGAATACCACTAAGATTTTCCAATTGATCATTGACAAATGGTATAAGAAATTTTTTATCATGCCATGAAACAAAAAATGTAATATAAACAGAAGAGCTCTATTGTAATTAGTCCTACAGTGTTTACAGAGTCTTTAAAAACATGATTTGTGAAACTTTAATTGTATTTATAAAAACACAAAGTGGGTATTTTAATTTTTTCAAACAGCTGTGCTAAAAGTCTCATAAATTCAGCATAATGTGTCGTTTGGTTAGCTGATTTTATAGTTTCACCACTACTAATGAATTGTCCAAGAAAAGCAAACGCCATGCTGGAGATTTTATTGTCTAAAAAAAACAAAAAACAAAAGAAAACAGTTATGCTAAAAACAACATACAAAACAGAAAGGTGTCCAAAGCCTCAAGTTGAACGTTCCTGCACATAAAAGTCAGTCGGGTGATGTCGCACGTCAAAGACGAGCCTCTTGACTTTTGCCCTTTTTTCCCTTTGCTGGTCTCTTTATACAATGACTTGTTGAGGATGTTCTAGCCTCATGGCTTCGTGGCGGAACGAAGCAATTACAGTCTTTGAAAGCAGATGGCCGGCATATTGGAGGCCCAAACACAGCAGGACTTCACAAACACAATCTCTTGCCATTAACACACATTGGACGGGTTCATCTGAACAGATTGGGGAACTTCAACCTACGGTAGTTCTTTCAGTGAACCAAACGGATACATTTTCATCACCGTTGATGTGTAGCCCTTTACAATAGGGAAATGTCTGTCGTTTATTTTATGTGTGACACTTTACATCGATTCTGAAGAGTTTGTTTCTGTGATGCCGGCTTGACTTTTCAAAGTACATGTGAGTAGGACATCACCGACTTGTTTGCATTGCCTCATAAATCATCAGAGAGGAGCTTCTCTTTGCTATTTTATGATGAAACCATGTTGTAAATGTGGTTACAGATAGTTTTCTTTTTCCCAACATGATCTTGCATTAGGCCAATAGGTGATGAAATCACTGTGTTAGATGTCATAACCTGTTGAAATGAAGACTATAGTAAGAGAGCGTAATGGCATACTTCAGCAAAAACAGCAAAAAACGGTATTAATACATGGAAAGTGAGGCCTAAAACCGGAGACACTGGAGACAAGGATGCAGGATGGCGTGTAGCGACAGGAGGCAAAACTACTTTCCTCGCAGAGCTCTAGAGTGGACACGCGTGATGCTCACCAGGCCACAGAAAGAGGGAGAAAGACAGAAGGAAAGAGGAAGAAAGTGGGTTACCACAGTGGGTCATGGCTGCTGGAAATAGCCGGTTCAGTGCCTCTCGCTACCTGCCTAACTCCCTTCAGTTCTCCTGCACAGGTGGTATATTTAGACCCAAATTTCATAGCCTTAAAGCATCGGGGTAAAGTGGGACGAGATTGTCTCCCTGAGTTAATAAGGTGTGTGTGTGTGAGACTGTGTGAGTCAAAGCTCTGCTGTGCGCTTCAACACTGTGCACTTCCGTGTGAGTCATAAAGGGAAAAAGAGAAAGAGACGTGAGAGAAGCTTTGTTCGGCTACCTGTGAAGTGGACCCTTTCAGGCAGGGGAAAATGTGACACGTCTGCCTTGCAGATTACCTGCCATTCCGTTGTTTGCGTGCGTTTGTAAGTTTTCAGTCATATTTATTCAGAGTGTGCAAGTATGGATCCAAATGTGCATCGGAGCCTGCATGTGTGCGCCTGAATGCGCGAACATCTCCCTGGGGAGGCGAACGAGTGGATCCAGCAGTGTGCTCACTTCCCCTCTCACCATTCGCTCTCTCCATCTCCCTCCTACGACTTGTTCTCTCCGTGTTATGAAAGTGACCCATGTGGGTGTTATTGAGAATGATTGAGCGAGGATCTGTGTGCGTTTGTGTGTCTCGGTTTGTGTGCGCGTGTTGACCAGTGTCTTCTGCGACTCTCTTAGCGAGGCGAAATTCAAAGTGTATTGTCTCTAATATTGCATGTTTGGAGCACGAGTCGGTGCGGCTCATGAACACAGGTTCTGGCTGCCGCAACAAAGTCAGGAAAAGGTGTGGGGCCTCTCAAGCATTTGATTTCCTTTTTTTTTAAATTTGTTTTTCATCGTTTGAAGTCTGACGAGTGATAAAAGCATAGAGAGATCTGCTCAGTCAGTCTGTGAATCAGTCCATTGACAGTTTGACACATACTCTTGTTTTGGCAGCGTTGAAATAGACAGAAATATTTTTCAACAACACCATAAAACTTATTTATTAATAACAAATCTGAAAGTCTTTACCCAGTGATTCAGAGATTCTTAGAAAGCATATCATGAAGGAATTTATTACTGAATTTCCCTAAAGTGTAAAGTATCAAAATTAAACAATAAGGATCGAGTATATAGTAATAATATTCCACAAATCTTTGGTTAAATGTTCCTTAGCAATATGAAGAAAAAAACCACACACTACATCATTTTTGTAGGCATTAACAAGAATGTGTCAATGCTCTGGCTGGATATTACTCCACTTTTCTTGCCGGTTCATATAGAAAGGTTTAAGATCTGGACCATTTCAGAATCCTAATCGAAACAAAACTGGTTTGTTCCAAAACCAGTTTTGTTTTTCAGCCATCAGACCCAAACTGTCTAAGCTTTGGCTCAGTCCACCTTTATTTTACCATAGTCACTGTAGCTGCAGACTTAACTGGTAGCTGCAGGTTCTGGGTTATTTTGGTTCATTATAGTTGCAAGGCGAGTATATAATTGCTTTAGTTATGTACATGGATGTTCCACATGTGTACTGATTTAAAAGAACACTGCATCTGTGTGACATGTTTGCCTATCTGAAAGGGATGTAACAAAAAAATTAGGTACAGCCTTTTCTTTAGTATATATCGTAACATGTCTTTAGTTTTATATGTATGCAGCTAGCTACATCTATAGCTACATAGCTAGCTAGATAGTTATCTACATAGCTACTCAGCTAGCTATCTAGCTAGCTGTGTATCTACAATCTATGTAGCTAGATAGCTAACTACATAGCTAGGTTACTAAGTAGATATCTATCTAGCTAACCAGCTAACTATATAGCTATATATATAGCTAGATAAATAGCTAGTAGATAACTACATAGCTAGCTTTTTGAAATGGTATCTAGCTATCTACACTAATAGGTAGATAAATAGATAATAGAGAGAGAGAGAAATTCCTCTTGAGTCTTACTCTCCTCTTTCTTTAATCTTTTATAAATGTTTTTGTCTGGTGCGTGTATGTGTCTGTGAGTTAGAGAGGTTCTTGAATGCAGCTCTTTGTCTTCCTAATGACCGCTCCTCTGTGGGACAGGACGCATTACCGTGCTTTTAGCCTGGCTGACAGAGTTTATTTCAGGTGACCACATTTACAGCTCAGTACCCACTAAGACGCTGGCAGGATGACAATAATGGCTCTACGTGAGACATTAAATGGGTCGGTTTTAATGTAAATTGAATAGAAGTAGTTCTAGTGGGGTGGGGGTAGACGCATGATGTCCGTGACTTCTGAAGGTCTTTCGTGTAAACGTTCAGACATTGAGCCACTCAGCATGTTTCCAACGGATGACCTTTAGGGTACAATCGATTGACTTACCGCTTCCCTCATTAACAAAACGCCAAGATCAGTCAACAGAAACACAGCTGGCACCTACAGACTTAAGTGTGAAAACTGACAGTAACCTTGCCATGGGACCAATGGCCATTAGAAATGTTGTCAACACCAAAGCGATTGGTTTTGGCAGACTGAAAACACGTTGATGTAATGCACATAAAAGGTAGTTTGGCAAGGGCCAAGGTTTTTGATCCAAAATCTGAATGCAACTAAAAATATAACTAGAACATTTTAAATAAGGGATAGACTCTGTTCAGGTAGTTAATGAAGTAGTTTATTTTCCTTAAGGACTTTAATTTAGCCGTCTTTAATTCCTCTCTTTAAAAAAAGAGTAAGAGAAGTTAATCCAGTGCTGTCAAGTAGTGGAGACTGAAACATTTTCAAAGACAGAAAGGTCACCTTAACACTTGCCAGCAGAATTAAAGTACAATTCTTCTGTACGTTCTCTGCCTAACAAGTGACATTTGAAGACCTTTTTTCAAATACTAAGCAGGAATAAACTTTGGACCAGACTGGAAAACAATTCACATACTGGGCATAGAGTTTTGGTATTAGGTCAATGACAGATCAAAATATACATAGATTAATTTAGTCTTGATAGAAAGTGATAGAGCGACTGCTTAAACATAAATTTAAAGGAGAGTTGCAGAATTGCATTAAATCAAGGGCACTAATGGAAAACTGAAAGCTGAAGTTTGGACTCCAATGTCGACTACATTTCCCCCCGTCTGCATCATTTGTTGTTCTTGCAATTGTTTACTGACTAAAACTGACTTTAGATCTCTGTGTACAGAAGGCTGTTTGGTAGTGGAGCATTTTCCATGCTGACCTCAAACACTTCATAGCTCTCCTCCTGTCCTCACTTGACACGGAGCCAAACACAGCACAGCAGCACACTCTGACTGCTCAGGTTCTCACAACACCATAAACCTCTGTAACCTTATTAACAGTGTCACAAACAGTGAATTAGACGCAATCTTCATTCACAGGTTTCGCACGACAAATGATAAATGACATGGCAGTGCAATTTTCAGGGATACAACAGACTTGAATTTGTTGACCTGTGAAATCTGTCGGATCTCCGCTGTTTAAACACTGGAAGTGGGAAGCCAGAGCAACAACAAGCAGAGTAAACAGAAATAAGCGACAGGGAGGGGGGTTATAAAACTTATGGACTTTTCCCCTCACCTCTCCCACCATGCCGTTCCAGGTCCCGTTGATCTTTTTGCCATGCTTCCCATTCGTGACCAGGTACAGGTCGTACGTAAACTTGACCGACTTGGCGATCTTCTTCAGGATGTCGATGCAGAAGCCTTTACAGCAACGCTTGATGTAGATCCCTGCATCCTTGGTCTGATTGCTGCATAAACAGAGACATAAACAGTGTTCAATCCAAAACGCGCATCTGTCTGAATTGGCGATTTCACTCGTGAATGCTGTTTAGCGTTTCTGGCTTTGTCATTCTCACACTGTTGAAGTGTGAAATTATTCTACCTCCGGTGCTGTAAAGCAACCGTGAGAAACCTCCATAATTGACTCAGCTGCCAGTTTTTGTTTTTTGTTGTGGATGCCGTTTTTGCTACGGTCAGTTTCAGCTACTGTGACAGATGGGCTGGGGAAGAAGAACGAAGAAAAAAACAACCCCGCAACAATCCGTAGCAACATGCGTGAAGATAAATACCTCACGCTTTGTTAATGTCGACTCTGTTAAACATGATTTGGTACATCTTGGATCACAGACTCACAGCATTTTGATCTGTTTTCTGCAGGGGACGGTATTCCTCATGCAGGTCCCACTCAGCGGGTCCACGTCTTCCACAATGACAAACGGAGCCTCTTCCAGCGTCACGATGGACAGGTGGTCGTCTTCCCTGGTTGCCGCCCCTCCATACAGCTCGTAGCGAGGCCACACGTGGTACTTCATGGACAAGGAGCCGTTCTCCCATTTACCCACCTGCAGAGACGTGCAGAAAACAAACTCAACAGTGTTTCACCTTCAAGACATCTGTTCTCACATAGAGTGCCATCCAAAGGCATTCATGCCCCTTAAAGGGGAAGTATTATGTATAATCCAGGCACATAGGGCTATTTAGTAGCACATTTAACTATGTTACCTTCAGTTTTTATAAAATTACTACATACATCAAACATAGCTTTAAAAAAAATGACTTTGCAATATAGCACTTTGAAATTGGGCCTCTGTCTCTTTAAGAAGCTCCTGCTTTTTTGGCTCTAGTGGACTTTATTTGATAGTTAATTGACAGGAAAGTGGGTAATGAGAGAAGGGGAAGGCATGCAGCAAAGGTCGCAAGGCCGGGAATCAAACCTGCGACAGCCACGTCAAGGACCAAGGCCTTCATATGTGTGTTGTGCTAAACCCCTTCGCCACCACAGCACATCCTCAGAAGCTCCTTCTTTATCTGGAACTCCGCCTTCAGGAAGTCCTATCAGCAACATTCCTCTGTTAACCCTTTAACAAAGTTTTTACCACCGTTTCACTGAGACGTGGCTCATATGATCACCTCAGTAAACTCTCAGATGAGCTTTGTCAAAAAGGAAGTGTTTGGTTACACCTCTCTTTTTCTGCGCCCAGTATGGTTGCCACGGGTGATTAAAGGATTTCTCAAACATGCATGAACAATTTGTCACTTTGTAGGTGACTTTTGGGTGGCTAATGACAGCACTGGAGTTTGCTTAATGCTGTTAAAGTAAAAGAGATGAAAACAAATGCAAGAAAACGCTCTTAAAAGATTTAATTTTGTAGAAAACCCAGGCATCATTTTCAGTTATGCTCTGCTTTATGTTGGCTTATAACGATTGTGGCTCTGCTGAGATGAAATGTGGTACGAATACCTTTATATGAAACTGTAAGTAAAACACAGATGAAACATTTATTAGGCCCGAGCAGCAAAGCGCTGCGAAGGCCTATTGTTTTTGTACTGTTTTATTAGGCCTGAGCAGCAAAGCGCTGCGAAGGCCTATTGTATCTGTACTGTTTTATTAGGCCCGAGCAGCTAAGCGCTGCGAAGGCC
>CAEFZX010005714.1:0-27339 GCA_903066825.1 Alfaro cultratus | reverse complement strand
ATATTGAAATGCTGGTTGTGCTGCAGGCTGGATATCAGAGCAGATAACCTGATTGATTAACCAGCTAATTGCTTGCTATTCTTGTTTTACTGTACTCCTTAAATAATATGATGGGAAAACGGTATGACATTTCCCTCAACAAGAATTTGAAAAGTACTGCTACACATGGGGAGCATATTTTAATATCTTTTTTTGTTGAGATTTTTGTATTAAAATCCAAAACAACAGAGACGTGGCATTGAAACATCATTTTAACTGTACTTAGTGTTATTTTAAAACTAGTTTCTCTTTTAAAATAAACACAATTAAATAATCTAAAATATATTTGTTTTTAAATGTGATTTTGTGAAACTAAGCTAACTTTTAATCAAAGTTATACATTAAAAATGTAATATCAATCCTGGACCATTAGTGACTATGCAGAGCCGCAAAAGTTTCTAGTTCAGCAAGGATAAAGGTAGATGGTGACTAGTGCTTCACTTCACATCAGTTTAATTCTCTGCAAACATAGCCTTTAATACGCAAACCTTTTATGACTAGCTGACTGGAGATGTAATTAAAAATTATAAATCTTGTTTGGGGCACAACTGACTGATGTCACACATCACCCATGTCAAAAACTGTAACTGAGTGTGGCCGGTATGCATGCAAGTCAAGAAGCATCTTTTTTGACATGGTTCAGCCAAGCTGCAGCTCCTCTTTGGTTCCCTATCATGATCCTTTGTGTCAGTTGACCACAAACATACCCGAGTCAGTTACATGGAGTAAAGTCCACATTACCTGAGACAGGAAAACACAGATGGGAGAACACAATGACGGCTGCGGCTCCAGCTTTTAAGTTTATTCTGAAGGTAATATACAGTGTGAAAGTAAAAGTCTGACTTTGATGTTGCTAAAACACTCAAAGGGCTTTCAAAATGTACTTAGATGTAACATTATTTACTTTTAGAAAATTACTATTTGAATACATATCATTTTTATAATGGTTTGGATTGATTGACTGCATTGGCACTGATTAATAAAAATAGTCCTTTCACTATGGTGGTGCAAATATAAGTAATAGAGATGCAAATCTATAGCATATGTTGAACTTAGTACAAGACATCTAACAAGCAAGCAACTATTAAATATTAACTATTAAATATTATAGATCAGAGTTTACTGGCTGATTTCTGATCTTTGTTCTTGTTTTCTAAGTTTTGATCTTGTGTGAAACTTAGAAAAGTTTCACACAAGAAACTTTTCTAAGTTGCTTGAAATAGCAAAATTTTAGATTTGCTATTTCAAGCAAAATATAAAATGATTTTCAAAATCATTTTAAACTGTTTTCAGAAACCTTGATCAAACCTGTAAGTGCCAGTCTCCCTGTCTATTCCACACAGATTGCAAATCTTATTAACAGATCCCTAAAAGTCTGTCAGTGTTTCAAAATCTATCATGTTTCATTAGAGATAGAAGTGAGGGGGCTCAAAAGGTGTAAATGATACAACTTTGCTGCATTATATTTAGGTATATTTAGAGGACTAAAATGTTAGTCCTCTTTAGGGATAAAGAGGACTAACATTTTAGTCCTCTTTAGGACTAACAACATCCTAAAGAGGACATTTAGGACCTCTTTAGAAATTGCTTCCACACTGACAAGAGTTCCGGTTAGGCCTACATGCTCACTCATGGTTCATTCACTGATTGGAAAAACATAAATATTTTGTGTCTCTGACTGTCTGGTCACCTTTCAGGTCCAGTCAAGTTGAAAATCAGCTGATCTGGTCACCATCTGATTTCCCTCTATGTGCCTATCAAACAGTGCCCACTTTCTTTTAAAATCACATCACAAGAGAGAAGATTAGAGCAGAGGTTTTGTGAGGTCATATATGCTGAACAGGATTTAAGGTTTGATGGACTGTGGGAAACAGCAATGAAAGTGACAGATTATACAAAATAGATGAGCAGAGCCACAGTTTTGTGTCACATTTTTCCTTCTTTACGTGCAGCCATTTGGCAGCAGCAGTTCTGGTCTGCAAAAACAAACGTTACATTTGACTGTTGACTGGCATAGAGAGCTAATTAAGAAATGCACCATCACTGAACCATCACTTGCTTAATGTTTTATTTCTCTCTAAGCTAAGTTTTAATCTGCATGGTGGAGGCTTTGTAACCAACTGCAAAATAACGTTTGATGGATTTTGATGGAGTTTATTAAGTGTTAAGCCAAAATAATATGGCAAAATTTGGCATACTCTTTATAAATTATCAAATCAAAACTGCACTAAGCAGAGCTGCCTCAAAATATTACTCTAAAATCCATTATAGTAAAAAAACAAGCACTACCACTGCCTTTTAAGAACTTCCCTCTGTGCATTTTCCTCATAGAAGTGGGACATTATGGGTATGCCACAATGGCCCCGTCTGTATTGCTTAATTGGGCCGAGACCCAGCTGCTAGCCCTTAGCCATGCCTGCTCAACCAGGCTGTGCAACCACTACCTCCATTTGGCCCTGGATAACTTCTATTTGTCACATGTTAGAGCTTGCTAATTTATTGATGCTAAACTGCACAAGCAAATATAGATGCAGAGCTTTTAGACAAACCTCTCTTCCAAAAACCACTCTTTGGAAGCAAAGTATTTTATATCAGAGGCAAAATAACTTAAGTATATACAAAACGAAATTTTTAATTGATGATTTAATTTTTTAAGAAAATAACTACTCAGATTAGACTTCTATATAATATTGCCCGACTTGCTAAAATAGGAATTGACTTTGACTTACCAAGTTTTCAGAAGTTCAGCTAAATTTTGCTAGCCACACCCAGGTCGGATTACACACACCTGGGGAATCAAGAGTTTCCTTAAATTACCCTGTCTGACAGCATAAGGTAAACTACAAAGTTCTCAATAAACAACGCATAACTTCACAAATATATAGAAATTCAAGAACAGATCAGGAACCAAATACTTGAAATCTATGGGCCTTCAAAGGGTTATAGGGTCATTTCTACAGCTTTGAGACTCCAGTAAACCACAGTGAGAGTCACAAATTGAGAAAACATGGAAAAATGGTGAACCTTCACAGGCCAGTGAACCAAAACAAGTTTTTCCTTGATCTTGTTACCTCTACTTACTATCCAGATGTGCCTGATAATCTGAAAAATTGCCAGATAACCAAAATCTGAGTGGAGTCAACTACACTCTAGACTTGAAATATATTATGACAAACTGGGATTTGATGTTTATAGCTGCAAAATTATAGCCCTGATATGAATGGTGTGGAGAGAAAACAGTCCTAAATCACAGAGAATTAATACAATGTCACCACTCAGTGGCATAAATCCCCAGATTGACCACCTCCTACTGTGCTCTCTGCAGAGCTTTTTATGGCCAGCATGACTTGGCTGCACACAGACAATCTGAGGTCACTCCTCATTTAGTGCAGCACATAAGTATGCATGTTTAATTTTAATTTTGAGCCAAGGCAGGATATTTCTTTTAGCAATGTTTTAAGTTTTGGCTGACTTTCTGAGATGACTACAGATGCATGCACAAACAGCAGTGTCGTTTTTAAGGAGTTCAAATGGAAGTAAAGAAGTAATATTTTATTTAATCATAAGGAGCCAGGGTGTTAATAATTAATTGGGAGCTTGACTACATTCTGGGCTGCGGATACATGTTTAATCTACCATCCGCAGCTATCAGCCTCAACTTCTCTTCCTTTTTTCGCTCATCTTGAACAAACTGGGAGGTAGTTACATCGCTGCAGGCTATTTACACATGCCACAGTCTAGAACGATCTTTTCAAAAATGTGCATATGAAGCATGTTTATTATATGGGGGAATATTTAAAAGCAACTTTGCTTTGTTTCCATCCTCATGCTACTTCTCTGTAGCAGTTGAAAATCATGTTGTACCTCAAATCTTTAAAGAGCATAGGATGAGAGCTTCGAAACCTTTTGACATTATCTTTGCTTTCAGTCTCTTGACAATTCTCCCTGGTGTGCATCACAGCTTCAAGACACAACTCCTAATACTCCTCAGAGGAATTTGCAGTGAGCTCATGAATAAAGATGTCAGGGCTGACAGTGCTGTGACTGGGAATGAGCAGCTTACAGAGTAAATGCATTAAACTGGTATAGAAGACCCAGTTCGTAGACTTCCACTGTTATAGGGAAATTAAAGATTCATGCCATCCTGGAGAGCAATAGACCCATTGATTTAAAAATGTCTGTAAATCGAAGTCGATGGATAAAAAGTACGTTTGATGCCTCTGCTCCTCACAGTATTTCAATCTATCTGTTCTAATGCAAATAAGCTATAATCCTTCGCATTTAAACCTTTCATGTTCCTCACTGTATGTGTCTATTTTCAAAATAAGCCAGCCCCAGTTTAGTCAGTTTGGCAGTCTCATTGGGCCCCTTGTTTAATGCGTGAGATTTACTGACTTTTAGCATTCAATAGACTTAAGTTGCAACCTTAAACCTTAGTTTTTATGCTTGGTTGTTTTCCTGTGTATTTAATAAAATGGGAAGTCTTAAAAAATGAAGTTTGGATTGATGAATCTGGGTGCCATCAAGAGCAACAAAGCTTTGGCCTTTTTTTCCCTGAACAGACAACAAGTTAAGCTGCTTATATGCATGCTGCTTAGAAATGAAAAGTAATGGAACAACAGAAAGTGCAGAAGCTCTGTAAAGACTTCCAACATGGGGGCATTTTCTTTTAATTTGAGTGTTCCTCTTTCTGGGAAAAGCCTAGATAGGTTGTGAGAGATATTCCACATGCAGGCTTCCTCTAGTGTGGATACATATTCAATGAGATAAACGCTTTCCCTTGAGGGGTTTGAAAAGCTATCCTATTCCAGAGGGTGTAATAATACTTTGTACCTGAATGAGTCTTAACAAAAGGAAGCTGACACCGTGGAGCAGAGAGAAGTTAAATGGATAATGGCTACATAACAGCAGCAGCTTAGCTAAGCACGCTGAATGATCTGGGACATGTGGCGTGCGTGGGTGCAGGGTTTCATTGGTGACTCCCCACCAAGGGGACTGAAGGGCCACGTGCGCCCAGTCAAGGCTTCAGTGGCAGGGGAGAGAGGGGACACGGGACAGAGAGTGGCTCCAGTAGACAAGGTTTGTTGTAGGACACTTGGGTGGCTGCACTCTGAAAGAGTGCATCCATTTTTCATTATGCTCAGCCTTCCCTGCTGTCTTGCTCTTCAGTATTCATCATATATAAACTCTCCAAGCAGAAGTATCAGATTATATGTTGAATTAAGTGCTGAGAAAATTGGATGTGTATCATAATTGAAGTACTTTTTTGACACACAGCTTCATTATTGGCAGTATTGGATCAAGAGATAATTAGTAATTGGGATGTGAAGTCAGCACAATTAAGTCTGTGAATAAGTGATGAGAATCTGCTATGGCTTTAATTTCATGTTTCATCATTTGGCAGAATTTAAGACCTTATCCTCCCATGTATCTAAAAATACATTTTGTGTGAGGCAAAGCTTGAAGAAATGAAGCACACCCCTTGAAATAGCAAGTAAACTCATGGATACAATTTATGCATGTCAAAGATGATGTACCTTTGTTTTGTATTCTCTGCCTGTATTGTGATGAAGTGTGTAAATTGTATTTTAAATTTTTTTTCTGGATAGGATAGAATGTCACTGGTTTGCTTTATCTTTTTTCTATATTTATTAATATCCTGATGACATTTGGTTGAGAGTCCAATGCTTTCATGTCATATATAAAAACATCCATCTTAAATAAGTAAACATAATTTTAAATTTAAATATGTCAGAGGTACAAATAATTTCAGGTTTAATTGTAGAAATATTATATAGCAGTTTTTGATTTTGAAAAAAAACATTTTTGATTGGTAAAAAAAAAATGCTTGTATTTCCGCAATTTTATTTGTGGAATTACAAGCAACTTCGATTGAAACTTAGGAACAAGAGTCTGAATTATTCTACACCAATTTCCAATTAGCTAAAATACAGCTTTTATTTTGTAGTCTTGGATATGTATATATAAGGTCTTTAAAACACAAAAAAATATGCTTTCGTAAAAAATATTTTTTAAGTCTTGTCTCACTAACATAGTTTCAGGCATTGTCTCGTTTTGTGAGATGCAGTTCATGCAATTGTGAATGGTAAACCTACAATAAGCTTTCAGAATATTGTGCAACCTTTCTGTGGCATTCCCATTTTTCTAATCAGTTACTGCACAGATGTTTTGGCATGTTCATTCTGCAAAATTTGTACAGAATTAAATCAAGTTACAGACTAGGAAATGGAGTATCATGAACTGGCAAAAGTAAATACAAGTGAATCACTGCTATAGCTGGTGCTTCAAGTTATCCCTGATGGCTCTGAAGATGGTGATTGAGGATGAAATTAGGCCAGACTGCGTGGCTAACAGCGGTCTCACTGAGGAGAGATATTGCCACAAGCCCCAAGGACTTTAAACAAAGGGTGAGTTTGCATGGCCTCTCCCTACATGCCCTACTCTTGACTGACTATGCCCTAATTTTGTGTATTGGCCAAAGCAGAATAGCCTTTAAACAGAAACATGTCAGATTTCATTAGATATAGCTTGCAGCTGAGCAATAGTTGTAGGGCTACTGCAACAGTGCTCGGCGAGGACGATGCATAAATACTAAAAGTCAGTGTTCAGCAATAACAAAGCAATTAAGCAAAAAATAAAAAGGGTGATTCATATTTTAAAGTGAGATTTGATACTATTTAGTAAACTCATATTACTTGTAAATAAGCAGAAGTCTTTCTGTCTTGAAGATGTCCTTTATCAACACAAGTGCTTGTGACCTTTGAATTCTCTTCATAAAAATGTTCAGATGATCGTTTAATTAAACAGCAATGTTTAAATAATTGATGATGGAAATGTAATCTGGAGTAATGAAATTTTCCATCACGAAAAAGGGGGCTAGGCTTAATATGCCATCCCTTCATTCAAGCAGGTGTAAATGACATTTCTTGGCTCACAAGAAAACATTTTATAAATGTCAGGGACTGAATAGCCATTCATTCGTTCATCGACGCAAAATGCGTCGTCAAGGATGTTAACCACATCTTGCAGCTGTGACCACGGCCACAGGTATTGTTTCCTGCGAAGAGTCTTGGCAAAGATCAGAATTATTGAGCAGCCTGAGACCTAAATAATTAGTTATCTTCAGTAGTAAACAAACCCAGCTCTATAGCTCTAATGAATAAATTCCATAGGGCAGAGGTTAATTAAGTGAAATCAAAATTAAAGGTTACAGAGAGGGTGTAGACCCCTCACGTCTCCACATCTTTATTATTTTTGCAACACTTTTCCACATTTAGCAAATAGAGTTTAAAGGAGGGTGACTCAATTTGCACTTTAAAATACTTTCTGCAGAGTAAGAAAATCAACACATTCTAATAAAAACAACAAGTGAAGTTGGGAGCTCAGGCTCTCAGATAAATGCTTGGAAACAGCATAATTTGCAATAGTACATTGCAGTATAACACATTGCCAAACTATGACTATTTTTTTAACAGATTGAGTCATCCAGTTTTTTTTTTGTTTTTATTTTTTTTTCTGTAAAAGGTTTGAACATTTTTCCCAAGGTACCTGACTTTCATGCAGCTCCGACAATGATTGCTTTACAATAACAAGTTGCTTTGTTAACCTAACCCTACTTAGGGTACTGGTGGATGAACCTCAACCTGTTTTTGGCCTATCACAGGGTTATTTCTGTAGGAATCTCCATTCATTCTTCCAATCACCTCCGCAAGAAAATACACAGCCCCTATACCTGTCTATGATGAAAATAGAAAATTTTAAGAGAATAAAGTATTAACAAAATCCATTAACAATCATACATTACTGAGATGTAAACATAACAACTTGATAAACTACTGTCTGAAATGCTTCATCACTCAGCCCTTCGAGTGTCAGATTTTTTTCAAGCATTGTGAAAGGAAATGATATATTTGCAAAGTGGTAAAATTTCACTTTTCTTACTGGATGTGTTACAGGCCTGAAAAAACAAGAACTGAATAAACACTGACAGCCAAAATAAAGCTGAGAAAAAGTATGACATCTCTTGCTTTAAAGCTATTCCTGTAGTGAGTGATAAGAAGCATCAGATTACAAAATTCAATATACATATATCTTTAATGAGTTACTTCATGTCAAACTGAAGCTGCATAATGTTTATAAGACCATCCAAGATTTTATATTTGTACATTAAATTTTTATATTGCACATAACAAGGAGTTTCTCTACTCAGAGTCCCTCTCGGATGACCAAGCTTCTCACCCTGTCTTTACGGGAGAGCCGAGATGTATCCACTTGTATCCACAATCTCATTCTTTCTGTCCCTACTCAAACCTCATTACCAAAGATAAGTGTAGGCGCATCGGCTAGTAAATTGTATTCACTAGGAGTCCAGGTACCACATTCACATTGCTGGAGACTCAATCTTTCCCTCACTCTTGAACAAGACCCTGAGATAAATTACCTCCTCCACTTGGGGACCTTGCCTCCACCCAGAGGAAGCATTCTATCCTTTTCTACCTCATGACCATGATCTCAGATTTCTTCATTTTGACCTCTTCAGACTCTGGTGTAAACGAGAGTCTGCAAAGTCTAGCAAAAGCTGGAGATCAGAGTCTGATGATCTAACAGGACAACATCTTCTGCAAAAAGCAGAGACCAATCCTTAGGCCACCAAAATGGATCACCTCAAAACCTTCACTGCCTAGAATAAAGTTTATAAGTAGAATTGGTGACAAAGGATAACCGTGGCAGAGTCCACCTCTCATCGGAAATTCCTGTTAAAAATTATATTTAGTTGTTCTAAATCTACTGAACCAGAAGGCTCCTTTAGTGACAGAGTGCTGCATCCTAGGTGCACAAAGAAGCATTATCTCATATCCTTCTGCCAAGCAGCTGCTAGGCTTTAGTACCACCACTGCTCCCAATAACCTCAGACTAAGAAAATGACTACATCCCTGTCGTTATGTGTACATCCAAGCTGACATTTGCTTAGTCTTTGTTAATTTTTTTGTAAGTAGTCTGATGTTGTTTTCTATGTACACATATACATATCTTGCACTTTTTATTTTTATTTCCCTACGCAGTTACAATTTTTTTTTCAATTTGACTATGTTATTTTCAATAACTGTACAGGACATTATTTCCTAAGTTGTAGAGTTGTCCTCAGTGTACAGTTATTTATTATTTTGTTAAATTTTTATACTTGAAAAAAATTTGGTTAGTAATGTGCTATGGAGAATTTATGGGGTTTAAGAATAAATAAATAAAAAACAGCATTTTTGAGCAGCATGATCATCTGGTCACTGGTTAAGCTGGTCAAGCTGAAAATCGGTCAATTCCAGTAACCTGCTGAGCAATCTGTGCATCATTTGTCCCTCAAAGAAACGAACACCAACATTATTTAAGCCATCCATGCATTTGGGACAGTGTTATTTTGCTGTCTGGCTGGCCTACAAATAGCTTTCTTATATTAATATTTCATATGTTTGTTCAGTCATCTAGATATCATGCAGTTTCCAAATGAGGGTGGTTAGGCTTTGTGGCTAACCTTCTCGGATAAAAAGAAAAAAAAAAATCCCTAAATCCAGAGAGGAATAGATCTGAATAGAGCCTTTAGATGGGATTGTTACATATAAATGCCTCAGAAATCATTCTCCTAACCTCTACCAGCAATATTTTACTCAAGCACAGTGCACATGGCTTTACTATTGAAGTGGTTATGACGGATTTTATCCCAGGGGTAATACTCGTTTTGTTCTTAACTTTCTGTTGAGAACAAAACTAAAGAAAGTGTGAAACAGTGTGAAATGTTAACTAAAGCAAGTTTATTGCTGTCATGGTCCATGAAGGTTAAACAGAGGAAGGGTACGATGCCAGGATCAATTAAAGCTGTACTATATGGCATTATGTCACTGTAAATGTGTGGTAGAAAATAGTTTGTCATCCATCAAAGCTCAGGTGAAGCGGTGTCCTTGTTATTGTTTCCCAACAGAAACTGTAGAAAATCTGGAGAGGCATCATGTGGTGAGGGAAAAACCCACTAGGTTTAATGTAGAACAATTATTTTTAAATATAACAATTTTAAAGGACTGAAAGTGTATTTCTTATGTGTATTTCCTGTTAAAGGCATTAATTAATATTTATAAGGATTGTCCATCCCTTTATCACTTAGTAGTAATAGTCAATCTACTGAGAAATTTCATACTTGTCCAAGTAATGTATCATCTCGCTGATCTCTTCAAAGTAAACAAACAAGACTTAATATGACTGTATGCATAATTTTAACATTTTATAAATGAATGTAAGCAAAAAATACTGTACAGCTTTTAGTCTTTAAAATAGCAGACTTTAAGTGAACCAAGTCAACATTAAGTATAATATGATTTTTTGTTTTTACATATTTGGTTAATTTATTTGTATGACATCAAATTAGAAATTACATGTACAAAACCTTTTTTTAAAACCAGGAACACCATGGTATTTTCTTCTTTTTGCTTTTTTGACGAATTACAAACATACAACAGTATGCAAATTGCATTTTGTAATGGTTGCTGTGACGATAATATTTCAAATGCTCTACTCCATCTGCTGAAAAAGACAAGTTATCGGCTATACTTAAGGTAAAACATTCCATTATATAATAGTGTCAATTATTAGTGCCAATACAAAATGCCAAGTGACAAAACATTTATTTGTTTTGTCATTTTTGCCAGTATAGATCCAGCCTCTTTTTTCCAAGTGTGCCCATGAAAAAAAAGTGTTAAAGGCTAAACAGCTATGCCTCCAAGCCTTTATGTGACTCCACAGAACCAAAAGGAATACACTGTACATTGGAAATGTAGGTTCTAGGCCTAAACAAAAATGTTTAGAGGCATAAAGGTATTCGCCAAAAGTTATAATTATGTAATTTTTGTAAGTAGGTCATTAAATCAACCATTTATTGCTTACCTATTTATGTACTCCATTATACAAATTTATTGCAGAAAATCAAAAAATCATTCTTGCTGTTCTTGCAATGACATTGTTAGAAGCTTTTCTTTAGATCCATTTTAGTAGAGGTGACATTCAGCAGGAGACCATATGAGAAAAAGGACCCCTGCTGCTTAGCCTTTAAGCATGACTATTGTTTCTCCATCTGTTAAGGTAAGGCTCAGCCCAAAACCCATCCTGCTGAATTCGTCATTTTGGATTTCAGTTCCAACAGTATGTCAACGTTCGATGATGCATAATTGTTTTAAGCCAGCAATAAAACACATGATGATTTTACTTTAGAAAATATTCTGCAATGATGAAGAAAGCACTTTCAAAGTGTTATTAATAGTTTGTGTTATTAGTAGGTTATATATATTTTTTTATTTGAATGCTCAGTGTGAATACTTAGGGGGCAAAAATTGCCATCAAAAGCTAAATTTCTATTTTCTTTCATTACAGTTCCTATAAAACTTCAATCCAGTTTTTTTTTTCTGCTCGCAAAGACAAAAAAAAAAAAGAAAACTGACAGTCTTTTTTTCTGCAGAAATATAAAACTTTGATATTTTTTTCTCTATTAATAACCTTAATTTTTCACCAATGCTCTAACTCTAGACCTGAGCTGAAACATTATAAAACATTTGCAAAGTGTTTAGTGTTTACAGATCATATCGATAACAAGGCAAACATTTTTAAGCCTTATCATTATGTCCTGTCCTTTGTTACATGATAATATTTACTATGTCCTGCATAAGTATTCATACATTGGTAAAATTTGTGAATTTTACCAATGTATTTTATTAGTATTTTAAGTGACAGACCAAAAGAAAATCACAAAGTAAAATTTGAAAATGTGTGATGTGCATTTATATTTAGCTCCTAAATAAAATCCAGTGCCTACATAAGTAGATTAATCAATATTAGCCTCACATTATAGGTATGCTTTATTCTACATACCTATAATGTATATAATGCTCAGAGTTGAGGTAGATGCTGGGGTGGAGGCTCATCTTCCCACAGGACAACCTCAAACATAAATCCATTGTTACAGTGGAATGGTTTTAGAATGATTTGGACATTAGTCTAATTCATATTTTTTAACAAGATCCAGGAATGACTGCTTACAGATGCTCTCCAAAAGCAGATGGCTAAACAAAGTAATTAAAAACGCAGACTGAATATACACATGTGGTATGCCTTTTTTTTTTTTTTTTTTTTTTTTTTGTAAAAATAAAAAAATAAAAACTATTTGTCATTTTCCTTCACATGGACAATTATTTAGAATACTATCCAGATCTTTAGAATAAACGTGCCTGACAGTGAAGAGGCTCATATAAAAATAGATTTCCTGGAAGTCAAAGAGTCAACACATTGAGTTCTTCGATTGCAACGTTAAGGGTCTTATTCTCAGCAAATAACCGTGTTGTATAGATTTCTAGTATTTTCTCCACTAGCTAGAATTAAATAAATGTTTGAAAGACCAAGATATAATCAGAACATTTTTTATCCTATAGTTTTATTAGATTTATTAGAACAGGAATATTACCTGTATTTTTTCCCAGAGAAATGCATTTTTTTTATACAAGACGATTTTCTAGTAAAGGACAAACAGCTGCCCTGCCCTGATAGCCATGTTACCCTTTATCATAAAATACAGTGAGGCAACCATAACACGAGGCTAGATGTAGTCCACACCTGCTGGTCCAATTATCCTCACACTATATGTGCAGCTGTATGTTGCACTATTTATTCCCAGGGGTTCACCTCACACTATACGCTTGAAACATTATATATGATCAGTTCTCCAATAACAATTCATTCAAGTTTGTTTTTTATTGTTGTTGTTTCCTACTCCTTTAAAATCATATTAGAGTATTTCAAAATTGACAATGCATCACTACTTTTATTCGTTTAGATGCAGAAACCCTTCCAACGCATTTCTGGCATGTTGAGGCAGAGCAAGCTCGTTATATTTAGTCAGACACCAAGCCGGCTGCTAATGAATGCTGCTGGCAGGGTGTCTGTGAGCCCCGAGGAGATTACAGGGAACACTGATAATGTGTGTCCTCTCTATAAATGAGGAAGACAGCAACCTAGACAGATCTGCAGACTTTTCTATTTGGACTGTGTCTTTTCTGCCCATACCAACAGGATGTGTGCTGCTGTTTCCATATAGCTTCTAAAAACACTAATCTTATTTTCATTTGAATTCATGGTGGGAATGTCCATTATGTGGTCAAGGATTTAATGGTTTATGAGTTAAAACACTGTCAGAATTGCTTTATCCTGCTGGTCACTGATCCGTTATGTCAGCTTAGCCGTGCTGCACAGTGGCTATTGTGATGCTGTTAAGAGCTCAGCGGGTAGAAAGTTTTACTGTCATGGCCAAGAGGTTCAACTGCAAATATCCAGCACAAATTGATTCTTCGTTTTCTGTCCTTAAATTGATTTTAATAGGGCCAGTCCATTTAAAACATCCCTCTAAATCTTACTCCCTCTCTATTCTGGCCTGGTAGGTTTTAATTCACCTACAGCAGTTCCATCTATCTATCTACCTATCCATCCATCCATCTATACATCTAGCTCTCTATCTACCTATCTTGTTTGCTAAAAAAGAAATTGTTTAAAGTAGTGTTAAGTGTAGCAACTTTGAAATGTGTCCTTTCAATGGGTTTTGAAAACAAAACATTACACTCAGTCATTCCTGTTGTTCCACAATCCTTACATATGATTTCCCATCCAAACACTGGACTTCAAGGACATTGTTTTAAGTAATGGTTATTAGATAGTGCATGTTGAAAAGTTAACAGTTCTTAGGCTGACCTTTAAACTTAGTGATTTCAGTCGTTTGACACAGATATTTTTGTTTTCTTTCAGGGTCTGACTTTCAGTGTACTACTCACATAATCCCAGTGAAGAATGAAGAAGGAGTGGTGATGATGTTTATTTTAAATTTTGAATATGTTGTGGATGAAGGAAGTGACCATTCCACCGAGAACATAAGCCCTGCATCCCCTACAAAGTCAGATCAAAGTGAGTATCTGATATACCTGGAGTTTATTACTGAACTTCTATAAATTGTATCACATCTTTCCATTCTTTGATCGCCTTGTACTTGGTCTGAGTGTGCTTAACATTATCATCACTTTGTTCCAATTAGTTGCTCCATAACAAGATTTTCAGCCAGGGTAAAAAAAAAAAAAAAACTGAATTACATATTTTTTTTTGTTTTGTTTTGTTTTGTTTTTCAGAAATAAATCTTAGTATATTCTATGAGATCATATATCTTCCAAAATAAATACACCCTCACTTCAAGTAAGGTCATCTTGTGGTAAACAAAATATACCTGTGGTCTGCATCTGCATCTTCAGAGCCACAAGGGATTCTTTGGACCTTTCATTATGGCACTTAATGTTTTTTTCTTAAATTGACAAGGAACAAACTTTTTTTTATATATTGACATAATAACAAATGCAGTTTTTCAGGTCTTTTTTCATGGGAGAGTTGTGTTGAAATTCCAAAAAAGAATAAGAGTACCTGTAATATTTTAGATTACCTTTTCTCTTCATTAGGTCAGAAACTACTAAACGTGTTACATTATCATTTGAAAAAATATATCAATATCTTATAGAAGAAAAGGTAGTCATTGTAGCCAATGTTTGTTAGCAAAAGTTTTCTGTTTTTAATTTGTCAAAGGTCATGAACACTTTATTTTTGGGCTGGTCTTGGACTAAAAAGGGTCTTTGGATTCTAAAGTTTGGAGACCCCTGTTAAAATCTTACAATATTGCAGTCATCTGCAGGCTTTACAATATATATAATGATGCATTTTCAAAAATGCAAAGAACCTGTTTAAACTGCACCTGTCATTACATTTTAAATTCCAGGCTGCCATGTTAGATTTGTTGATCAATGTTGATAAGAAACCTGCAGCTCTCCCACTTTAAATACCAATTTAGGCAGGTCTTTCTGTTAATTTTTCAAACAAATATTTGGAAAACATAACTAATTGCATCCTTGAACCAACAGTGCTAACTGATAAGAATGATTTGTTCTTCTTGTGTTGTTCTAATGACATAATACAACAAAGTGACTAGGTGCTGAATTGCTGTTTTAAAAAGTCTGCCAGTATACTGTGTACTTACTGTGTTTGAATTTGTTGTGAAAAGTTTGAGAACCATTGGCTTATTTTATTATTCAGCTAGCACAGTGTAGCTTACAAAGTTGCAGTAACAAGCCCCATGTGAACACAGGGATAGAATGCTTTGCTCTGCTTGTGTCTTTGTATTTTCTCTTCGGGTGTGTATCAGATGGTGCAAAAACAACGAAACATGCAGTTCAGCAATATTCTTCTCTCTATCTCTAGGGCTCTTTTATTTAGCTTGTGTTGTACCATGTTCATATGTGAATTTTATGCCTCTGCATGCAGCCATGCCCCTGTGTTTTATGCTAGCATTGTTAATCAGAGTTGATGGCTTGTGATGAGGTTTCAAGAAGAGAACCTGTGGGTACATGAGACAGATGAACATACGATGTGACTTTAGATTAGTGGAGTCAGAGAGAAAGAGTCTTCACTACACACATACACACACACGCACACACTTACTGTATGACCTTAACATTTTCTTTGACTTTACACAACAGGAAGAAATTAAAGTTGATTTCAGACTGCGCTTGAGACTTTCCCATTGAACCTGTATGTGAACTATTTTTTGCAGACTTTGAGTTTCTTTCTGTAGATTATTATAAAATCAAACATGAATACAATTGTTTTAATAGATTATTTTAGTTGCAAAAACCTTAAAATACTATTTAATTGTTTTGTACTTTAAGTTTGTATTTACTTGTTAATGGTTTTATATGTTCAAAAGAGATATGTATTGCAGTACCACTTATATTTACACACTAATACAAAATATTTAATGCATCAATTGCTTTCTGAAAATATATTTTTTGACACTATTATATAAGTTGAAAGTTTGATATCAGAGAATCAGTCTATGCAAGCTTCAGTATCTAATTTGCTTCTTCTAGCTATCACCAACCACTTTATGGCAAACACTGTAAATGGAGTTGGAAAACTGGAGGTCTTCTCACCTCATCTTTTAATGTGCAGTCCCATTACAGCAGGGCAATATTGGAACCGCTCTTTTATGAGATGGAGATTAAACTGTAATTGCTGCTAGATGCGTCGCTAACATTGTCTTGGGCTCATATTTCTGAAGGAGCAAAACAACCACAAAATTGTTGTTCCTGCTTAATTGCTCCTGTTAATGTTTCATTGCAAATATTACCTATAGGACTTAGACACAAACAAGCATTCTGCATTTAACATTTTTTCTTGTTTCCTGTGTAACATATTTTTAAAAAAGCAATTTGGTGTTTGATTTTGTAATCCCCTGAAGCTCAAAACATAGTTATTGATAATCAGTTTTCAAAAAGTGAAGATGTAGGTTATATACTACCCAGTCACTTTATTAGACGCACCTTGCTAGATGGGGTACATTCAACGTGCTCCTTTTAGTTTTCTGGCATAGTGCAATATCCTGCTGGAATCAGTTGTCACAAAGAAGGGTCATAAAGAGATTAACACAATCAGCAGCCATGTAAGGTATGTGATATCCAAAAAATCCTATGTCAGGACACTAAGTGGCTCAGTAGCAGAGCAGTTGCACCATAAACACAGGCTGCAGACCTCAATTCTGCAGTACCGTGTTCAATTCCTTCCCCCTGGCCAACTACTGCATGTCCTCCCTTCTTTTCTTCTTACTGTAAAACTACTAATAAATAAAGGCTACTGGTAGCATCAGTGGCCTTGAAAAGGATAAAATGCCAAGTTTGTATTTAAAGGTTGAACTTATGCCAGGAAAATATCTACACACCATGACACCACCACTACCAGGCTATGAAGTGTAGGTACAAGGCAGAATGTAGGTACACATTGAATGAATCCATTCAATGTGTTGGACAGAGATTGTTTTCCAAATTATTTGTAGAGTGGTTATTTTATCTATGTTTGCCTTTCTATTATCTTAAGCTAGTTTGCCCATTCCCCTTTGGCCTCATACATTGAAAAGACATTTTCCTTCACACAGCTGCCACTAGACTTTCTCTCCATTCTCTCTAAATGAAGAAGATGGTTGTTTGTAAAAATCCTAATGAATCAGAAGTTTCATAAATACTCCAACCAGACTTCTCTTTCTTCTCCATTCAGTTTTAACATTCAGTTTTGCTGATTTAGTATTTGAGTTAGCAAGCGATCAAAGAGGTTTTTTTAATGAAGCGCCAATGAGTGAATATGGCTCTAATTATAATTATCTCAGACGCTAACAATTTTTATAGGAGGCTGTACATGCCACATTTATTTGCTAGTAGGCCTAACACTTCCGTGAACTGGGCCATGCTAAAATACTGTGGTTCAATGGGAGCAGAGGCCATCTTGCAATTAAAAAGTTCTGTATTTGATTTCAACTCCCTTCTGCCACATGTCCCCCTGGGCAAGGCACTTAATCTCATGTTCCCTACTGATTGGCAAAATTGTGTATGAATGTCTGCATGTTTGTGAGTTTGGCTGGTTGAATGTGTAAAAGTACTTTAAAAATTCAGTGTGACTAGAAAAGGGCAATGCAAGTCCAGTCCAGTTTAAGCAAAAATGTAATAATGAAGTAAACTGTCCAATATGTGGTTGAATACATATTATAAACTGCTGAAAATGTAACAACAAAAATGGTTTTGTCATAGGGGACATCAGCTATTAGTAGGTAAACAATATTATGCCATTTATATATTTATTAACTTACAACTTAAAGCTCTTTGAACATTGAGGAAATTGGTCTGAGCTAACCTTACTCTGGTGACATATACATTCATTTTGTTTGAGGGTTGACAGCAGCTTTAAATGGATGTTTTTCTTATGTTGAATGCATTAATGTCATACACACTTCAATGTTTGGTGGATGTACTATTGAACTATAATCAGTATATCAACTTTTATTTCTCATTTGATAGGAAGGAGCAGATTCTTTCGCTTCCGTCAAGTCGCCTTGAGCCTGATGAATACCAACAAGCAATCTCTTCCACAAGAGGACCCAGACGCCGTGATGGTGGATTCTCCCAAAGAAGATGAGGACTCGGTGGCCTTGGAGAGCTTTCCTTCACCCACAAAGAGCATTTGCAGTCCTACTGAAGCCAATGACACGCGTGCCCTCATAAGTTCTAGCCACCACTCTTCCCAGGCTAGCATCGGCCCTGAACCACTTGATCACTCATCCCTCAAAGTCCCCTGGGACAAGCTGTACCAGACAGAGCCTCACCAGTCCTCCACCTCCCTGTCAAACACCTTCCCCAGAGGCAGCACCGGCAGCATGAGGAGAGCCTCATCCATCCATGAAATTGAGGGCTATAGCTCCAATTCAAAAAGTGTATTTGGGGACCGACATACAAGTGAAGGTACAATTTCTAATTAGAGACATTAGTAACTCAGGCTGTGAGGTATCCGAAGTGGAAAGACTGTATAACCTGTTTAGAAATTCAAACTAAATCAAATAAATGAACTGCTTTGGAAAGTTTTTGCAAAGAAGTTACCGACTCATTAAACTTGGGAGGTAAATTCTTAATGCTTAAAAAATACGTAATTGTGCCCGAAAGCAATGTAACTGGGATGAAGTGGAGAATTGGGAGAGAAATCTAGATGCAAAGATAAGTCTTACTATACAGAAGTCTTTGAGAATTATTTTTAATAATAATTGTATAGTTTAAGAACACTAGATATAAACTAGGACAGGGATATTAGGTTGTAGTTTATGTAAATACATGCATTACGTTCCATCTAGTGATCTTGTTTTTAAGTACCAGGATTAAGTCGTGGTCCATGGATCTGTATTAGATGTTAAAATGGCTATATCACATCATTTATTTATATAATATAAAAAATAATAAGCCTATTAACCAAAAGTTGATTGAAAATTGTTCAACCTATTGAGTAAACTGATATCTATTACTCCAGACAGTGAGTCCCTTGATAAAATCTTTCTGAGAGCTATAACGTGATCTTAAAATTTCTTTTGATTTTTTGCAAAATGTCAGTTTTCTGTCACATCTAAACTGTGACAGAAGTCATCATTCAAACAATATGGACTACACAGATAACCAAACGTTTTGGATAGAAGCTTGTTTTAATTTAAAAGCAGTCAAATAATAAGGATGAGTGACAGCTGGCTAATGGAAGTCGAGTTAATGTAAAATATATAAACATGAAAGATATTCATTCAACTATATGTATTAGCAGTTAGGTTTTTGGGTTAGATCAAACATTAAAATAATTTGTTAGATTCAGTCAGCCCAATTTCTTGTTTAAATTTATGAAGCAAAGTTTAGTAGTTTGGCTTAGATTCATGTGGGCGACCCTGGAATAGAAAAAAAAATAACATTGTCTCAACAGCAAAACAAAAATGAATGTTTGAATATAAATATGAAATATAATCAAAGTAGTCACATTTTATGTAATGGATTTATGTTTTTTTAGTTGTTGTTGTTGTTTTCTCTCCCCTTTGCCAATGTACTTTTGCTTGTTCTTTGTTTTCTTTTAGTGTTTGAGTTTATGCATTTTTTCCTCCTATTGCTACATTATCTATGATTTTACTTTTGATTTCTTTATATTGGCTTTTCACCAAACGTAAGTCTTTGCTCTACAAAAGCTTCTCTTAAAAAGGGAAAGTACATCAACAGCTCTGTAAAACGATTACACTGATTGAATTTAAATTAAAACTGCATTTCCTGCAGATACGTTTACCAATGTGCACCAAAGGCACATGTGATATCTTGATGTCTTGAAGCAAACATAATGTGGAAACTGAAGAAAGGAGTTTGAAAAAAAAAAGGCAAACAGGATCTGATTTTTTTGTTTTTACACCAATGCATATTTTAAGAATCAGAAGCACTCCATTTCCAATAACTCGATTGTGAACATAATCTAATCATTATTATAGAAATATTTTTGAAAGCACTAAAAATAAAGGTCTGGACTGATCAGAATACTTAAATGTTTTGTTGAGGACTTCTGAAACTCCTGCTGGCCTGTGTTTTCTTCAGTCCTTGAGATTTTGCTTTTAAGATGCTAACATTAATGTCTATAATCAGCTACAAGTACCTTTTTGGTGAAAACACATACATTATTTCCATTATTCTGTTGTAGCTACTAAAAGTGTTAAACCTAACACAGAAAGTGTTAAAATTAGCAAAAGTGTGGAAACTCACAAAGAGCTGCTGGAGAACATTTGCTAAATGTTGATTTAGTGGGAGGAGTACTCTTTTTCTTGTACTTATTTTTTGTATGAAACTAAGTGGGACATAAAGTAAGAGGGTGTTCTCCACCTGATTAACTTTTCATCTGAAAGTGGCATCTTTAAGGGGATATAAAAAAATATCTGAGAGAAAATCATTTAGTATAAACATATTCCAGTTTCTGTTATGTCATCTTAGTACAAAAAAGATGGAGGAAAATGTTTGTGATTTAAATTTCCTTCAATTTTAAGTTAGTCCACATTAGAAAAACAACAGGAGATCATTTTACTATTATGATTTTAATGTACACAAAGATTTCTTTATGCTCTGTTTTTTAATGGTTTCATGAAATAAAATTAATTAGATTTTTCCTAAAGATGATTAATTTGCCGCTAAGACAAATGCTCTCTTCCCTGAATCACCAGGCCCTTTCAACCATGTGAAGTCCAGTCTCCTCGGCTCTACCTCTGATTCAAACATCAACAAGTACAGCACCATCAATAGGATCCCCCTGATTGCTCTCAACTTCACGGAGGGCACCGATAAGAAAGCTCATTCTCCCCCAACGTCTGAGAAAGCCATCATAGCACCAAAAGTCAAAGATAGAACTCACAACGTCACAGAAAAAGTTACACAGGTGAGATTAAAGATTTTATCTTCAAGGACAGGCTGAACTCCAGCCCATTATTCTAAAAGCTGATAAGTTCTCCACAAGAATAGATAGATCTGTTCTCACTCTAAGAGCTGCAAGAACAAAATGACCCCATTCTGTTTTTTGCAGTCCTGATTTGGGAGATCTTTTACCTTATTCTCTATCCGTATTCTGGGTAGAACTTTATTTTTGTATTATGTCTGAGAAATATTGAAAGGGTCTGTGGTTATGGGAAAGATCTATGAAGACTTCCTGTGAAATCTGCACTTAGGTCTTTCGAACTCCGAAACAAAAATAAGATAAGAAAGACATAAGATATGAAATTGTTTGACATGTCAAACATTCACAGATTTTTTAGATCTCAAACCTGCTCACATAGCCAGAAGGATATTTAACCCTGTCAGCTGAAGCAAGAACATGGGTAAATTATGATGGGCAATGCTAACATGACACAAGTGGGGGATTATTTAGTCTAGTGACTGATTCATAAGCTGAACTTTAAAAAGACATTTTAGATAGCATAGTGAAAAGCATGCAGTTTGTTACCTCAAACAAGTAATTGCAACACTAAAAAGATCTTATTCCTTATTATGATAATACTGATTACACACATTTTCTTTGCTCTCTTCTTTGTTCCCCCCGCCCCCACACAATGATTGCATCACTCTTCGTAAGCTTTAACATTTTAACCATTGTGGGTACTGAAGTTCTGGGTGGGTACTGGGTGAAATTCCACCCGACCGGCCAAATATTGGCATGCATGCATTAATGGATGATGCAACAATGACAGATTTGACATTGCACAATTTTGTTAGTGACATGCTTAAAACTTCTTTCAACATACATGCCACCATTTTGATTAAATACTTTCTTACGCTTTGATGTGAGGTTTTGAGGCACTGCTTAATGACGGGTGGCATGGCCAAATTTATAATTCATGTGTATCTGCTGAGAAGAACAGACCAAAGAAAGAGATCCAGGGCCCCCATTATTGCTGATATACTATTTTCTGCTTTTAGAGAATCCCATCTTTGTCTAACATTTGAAAATAAACTAAAAGGAAATGAGAGAACAACTCATCCCCCTGAACAACTATGACAAACTACAGTCAAGCCAGAGTTCATCCATCTTAAAAAAAATCAATCACGTTTTGCTCATTAAAGAGACTCCATGACAATATTTCTTCTTTTCCGCAGTTAATCATGTGACCAGCGAACTAGTTGATTTATTGTTATCCTTTAGGTCCCTGAACTGTTAAAATTACTTTGTAAATTTGATTTAACTCACTAAGAAATCTTGACTTAACTGTCAGAAACAATAAACCTGTCAGAATTTTACTAGAAATTAAATTCTATAATTCTATAGTTCATTGTAATGAGAGGAGTCATGTTAAACTGTCTCTCTTTCCACTTCTCCAGGTCCTTTCCCTTGGAGCCGATGTACTTCCAGAGTACAAACTGCAGGCGCCTCGCATTGATAAGTTCACCATCCTCCACTACAGCCCCTTTAAAGCAGTATGGGACTGGCTGATCCTGTTGCTGGTCATCTACACAGCAATCCTCACTCCTTACTCTGCTGCTTTCCTACTCAATGACCAGGAGGAGCAGAGGAGACGTGAATGTGGCTACTCCTGCAGCCCTCTCAATGTAGTGGATTTGATTGTGGACATCATGTTCATTATTGACATCCTCATAAACTTCAGGACCACCTATGTAAACCCCAACGAGGAAGTGGTTAGCCATCCTGCTAAGATAGCGATTCATTACTTCAAAGGCTGGTTCCTCATCGATATGGTTGCAGCGATCCCCTTTGATCTTCTGATCTTTGGCTCGGGATCGGATGAGGTCTGTTGTTTTTAATGTGTAGTCTGTATTTTTGTATCCATTTATAATGCCTTTGAGCTTTTCTCACATCATCCATGGGATGTTTGCTTTATTAACTGGACTAGTTCCCAAGGGGAGCTCCTTAAAGCCGGAATTTTCCTTTGGGATATGAAAGGATTACTTCAAATTTGATGTTTTTCTTCCTTAGTGTATTTCTTTATATCGCCTTTTTTTCTGAATGGCCCTCATTCTGGTATCCATTTACATGGATTAAGTGCTTACTGAATCGCAATCAATGGTGCATTTATGTGAGGACCTGACCAGAAGAGTTATGTACACAGCTGGCCATGTTAGATGGTCATTGGCAGGCTGGCTGCCAGCTCTGTCGGCTTGTTTGTCTGGCAGGAGATTTCCCCTAAGGCTCTGGATCCACTTCAGGGCTTTATCGTGCTTTGTGGCCACTCCATTACACCAGAAAAGCTCCTGATTATAGACAATAATCATCTTTTCTATCACTGCTGCTAGTGCTGAGTCATTTCACTGGATCACAACAAATCAAAAAGGAAATGGGTTTCTAGTTGTTGTTTTTTTTGTTTTTGTTTTTTTTCCTTTCACAAAAAGAAAAAAAATGCCTGGCTTCAGCAAATTGTCACTGTAATCGACACATGATGATGACATCTCAGCTCACAGCTTCTATTTATAGCTTCTCAGCTTTAGTGTTTATAAATTTTAGACTGATGATGAGAAATTCAACTCGGCTTCATTCTCACTCACGAAGGGAACACAAGGAAAGCAGATGGTTTTTATGAGGCTCATTTAATTCAGAAGCTTAATAAGACAGCTATAGCCTACAAATACTTATGGCAAACATTAATTTTAGGATAAGATGTGCAAAATGTGAGATTCTAGTGTCCTACCAAAAGACTGATATAGTAAGAAATGTAGCTGTATCAGAAAAAAAATATATATATATTCATATTCAGATTGACTGAAGAGTAATTTCCAAGTTTTGCTAAGGAGTATTATATAGCGTTTGGAGCTTTCTGCCAGAATTGGCCTGTCTTTAGCTCCATTGATCGTTTAATTACCTCTGATCAGCAGCTGAATTCAATACAGGAAAGTATCACTCTATCCATGTAGTGTTCAGAGGTACCGCTGACATGTTTATTTTGTTCCTGGGTTCTTATGATGCTGGATCTTTCAGTATTACAGCTCTTTATCCATGTCACCACATCTGAGGGTGTACTGGCCCTAATTTTAGTCAAATCAAGCATCACTCAACCATGATACTTTATACTGTGTCATTAGCATTTCATTCTTTGTCTGCGTATAAGATGACGTAATTTCCAGCAAAGTGCAGACTGACTGTAATTTGAATTGACAATGCTAACATACAGACTACTGTCATGTGAGTGCTGACAATCTTTCTTCATGTGGATTTTCTGCAGACAACCACTCTCATTGGCCTGCTAAAGACAGCGAGGCTCTTACGTTTGGTGCGTGTGGCAAGAAAGCTGGACCGTTACTCTGAGTACGGAGCTGCTGTTCTGATGTTGCTCATGTGTATCTTTGCCCTAATTGCGCACTGGCTGGCCTGTATATGGTATGCTATCGGCAATGTGGAGAAGCCCTACCTAGAGCACAAGATTGGCTGGCTCGACAATTTGGCATTGTCCATAGGGAAGAGATACAACTACAGCGATCCTAACTCTGGTCCCTCCATCAAGGACAAGTATGTCACCGCCCTTTACTTCACTTTCAGCAGTCTCACAAGTGTGGGCTTTGGGAATGTTTCCCCCAATACCAACTCAGAGAAGATCTTTTCCATATGTGTCATGTTAATTGGTTGTAAGTATTGCTGCTTATCCATCTTTGTCTTTTCTCATTTACATTTAACCCTCTTAATTTTATTAGGCATAATCCTTGATTAATGGATCTCTGTTCTTATAAATATTGTTTACATTATGATCTTCGTTTCAGCACCTTTTTTAATCAGTGTCTTTATTTCAGCTCTCATGTATGCCAGTATTTTTGGAAACGTCTCTGCCATCATCCAGAGACTGTACTCTGGGACAGCCCGCTACCATGCTCAAATGTTACGGGTCAAGGAGTTTATCCGCTTTCACCAGATCCCAAACCCTCTCAGGCAACGGCTAGAAGAGTACTTCCAGCACTCATGGACCTACACCAATGGCATTGACATGAACACGGTAAATTAAAATGAAAAAGAATAACCAACCAACCGACCAAAAAATAAATAAATATAAGGAAATACTTGCATTTATCCGTCCTTGCATTAATGACTGTGTAGGATGCTAAAAAGAGCTTTCTTTCTTTCCTTTGCTCTACATCTGGACTGTCATCTCTTCATTGGTAAGAGCAGGAGGTACATCCATTTGCGCCATTTGTTTTTTCAATAATCCATTTGAGCATTCCTTACAGAAAAGATATAATCGTATTTCAAAGCCATTTAATTCATGTTATTGGAGTTCATATTAAATATTCATGGTAAATTAAAATATTTTATTCAGAGCTAAAAGGGTTTTACTTTCTTTTTATTAGAGCTGTATTTAGAATTCTACTTGGATGGGTAAAAATACTTAGTAATTCAGATAAATAATATAAATTATGTTTACTGTATTTTCCCAACATAGTACTATTACGGTACTTTTTTTTTTTTACTTTTTTATAACACCTGATTGGAAATAATTCATATCTTTATAGATTGTTATGTTGTCATAAGTGGTTAATGTCTTAATTGCTGTAGATAACTTGATTTACCATAAATCTAGTAGTGGGTGCTGGACGGCTCAGTTTGTTGTAAATGTAAAGCAGTGTAAAATGACTATTACAAAGGCTTAATTGAAAGCTAATAATTTAGTTTTACCCTATTTAATTGTTTTCTATGTTCTGTTATTAAAACAAAATGAAGACGTCTTTAACACTGAAGTTGTTTTAAGATGGTCCACTTTAGTCTTAAGCTGCTTTCATGCCCAACCACTTCAGTCTTTGGAGCAAAGTCAGCTGGATTACCCCTGAATGAAGATGCCTGCTCAAAATATAAAATGTTTGACATATGAGATAAAATGTTTTGCATCTTGGTCAACTTTTTGATCAACAAATAATACAAAAATAAATAAAATATAAAAGGAACTGTTTCATTTGACTTTCTCTGAAGCAAATCCTTGCAACAAATCATCTCACTGCAAGAAAAATTTACTTAAATCCATAAAAGATCAAAATCTATTTAATTTGTTGGTGTAGCACATAAACATTGGCTGATGAAAGTACTACACAAAATTGGTTAGATATATATTATTTTACATTAATGTAATTTATAAATCAACTCAGTTCCATATTGACCAAACAATAGCATTCATCTTTGACTAAAAGTCAGTTATGTCAGATAGACAGAGATTTAAACTAAATAATTACCTAGATAACTTAAATTCATCAAAGTGCCCAATGCCTTTCCCCATAAAATGTTTTTTTTTGTTGTTTGTTTTCAAACTTGTCAATTTGTATTTGTCCATTTATATTGTGATATATTGTTTTATATTTTAAGTTGAAAACCTATTATTAAAAGTGTTTGAACTGGATTGGTAAAATAAAATGATAATAATTTTTGGTTTAGATAATGGAATTAGTGAGCAAAATGACATAATGAAATGAACACATATAGGCACATTAGTGCTTTTGGCTGCTGGAATGTCTACAAAGTACATAATCTGCACAGGCCAAAGAAATTAAAAGAATCAAAACGTAAAGATTTTAAAAACTACAACAGCTATGGTTTCTGAGGAGCTATTTACTATTTTAGTATAGTTTGCAAAATGATAGGATTTTCTTGGTTTCACAAAATATGTTATGATTTGCATTTACTGATGGATTCTTTCTCAGTTGTGTTTTTTTTTTTTGTTTTTTGTTTTTTTGTTTTTTTCTGGTGTATTGTACTATCTCCAAATCTCAATACCATTTTCTTCCTTAGCGAAAATGCTGTCATTTTTTCTTGTAACTAACTGAGGACAGCTTCCACTTTGTAGGATATAGCTTTTTAAAGCATTCCTGTATGAAATATATGCTATTTTTGAGCATTTTGCTGACAGAGTTGTTTGTGTGTCACAGGTGTTGAAAGGTTTTCCTGAATGCCTGCAGGCAGATATCTGCCTCCACCTTAACAAAAATCTTCTACAGAACTGTAAAGCTTTTCAAGGGGCAACCAAAGGGTGCTTGAGGGCCTTGGCCATGCGCTTCAGAACCACTCATGCTCCTCCTGGAGACACTCTGGTCCACAGCGGCGATGTTCTAACGGCTCTCTACTTTCTGTCCCGTGGCTCAATTGAGATACTAAAAGATGACATTGTGGTGGCCATTCTAGGTAAGTATACATTTTATGTAACTATTTTTACTGCAGTTTTGCGAAATCCATTATAGCTCTTTTTAATTTGATGGATGGATGGATGGATGGAAGGAAGGAAGGAAGGAAGGAAGGAAGGACAGAAGGAAGGAAGGAAGGAAGGAAGGAAGGAAGGAAGGAAGGAAGGAAGGAAGGAAGGAAGGAAGGAAGGAAGGAAGG
>CAEFZX010005710.1:0-15407 GCA_903066825.1 Alfaro cultratus | reverse complement strand
TCTTTTTTAACAAGTTTTGTTTGCAGAGTTTTTTCTGCGGGGTCGTCTCCTCAGAATATTTTTTTTTTTTTTCAAAATTGGTGAAATATTTAAAAAAAAAAAAAAAAAAAAAAAAAAAGCAGAAGAAAGCTGGAAAGGAAAAGCAAGCACAAGGCAGCTGTGAACCCAGTGGAAAGTTGCTGAAAAAACATGACGTTACACTTGGAACGCTGAACTTGCATATTGGTGCATCACATAATATTCACTCAAGGAAAAAGTATTGTTAACAAAGTCTCCAGCTTAAATTATTTTCATGATGTAAAGATTTATGTAGTTTATTCAGTGGGGAACAGGAAGTCATCAGGAGTGGTGTCTGAATCTAGTAGCTTGGAGATACAAGCTACTAGAAAATATAAGGATCTAAAACACTATGTGTTGAGTGCACTGTACCTACATTTCAGCATAGTGGAGAATGACCAGTTACAAAACTGCAACTCAAGTCAGTACAATGCTGGCAGCCTTCACATTAGATGTTACCATTTCTGCTCTGGTTCTCAATGGCAGTCCTGTTTTGCGGAGGGCGACAGAGCTCCCATTTCTCCAAAAAGGTGCCAACCAAATTAGCCAACATTAGATTAGCTAGCTAAGCAGTGAATGTCCAAGTCTCATTTTCTACCACATTATCGCCTTCTGTTTTACTAATGATGGGTTAATTGGACACAGTTTGATACTCCATTCAAATACTGTAAATCGCTATAAAATTAGTTTTCTCACAACATGATCTTTGATGCTAAAATGTCACTTCAAGCTTTCCAACTCTCTTTAGGGTGATTCTGGTGCCACTGCTCTTTATCTGTTAATTTAAAATGTTTGTATTGTGTCAATTTGGTGCTCTGACTTCTGTAGTATGTTTTTTTTTTTTTTACTGTAAAGCTCTTTCAGAGTTCATATATTAAAAGTGTTGGATAAATACAGTTACGTACTTGCTCATTGGTCCGCCTGTCGACTCCCCTTCTGTCCTAGCTCTGCCATAAACTGTGAAGTGCCTTCTTCCCTCACCTTTGGTTTGTTTCTTCCCCTAAAATCAATATTCTTACTGTTTCATAACTATGAAGCAAAATGTATTTCAACAGAAAGACTATTTTTGGAAGGTTATGTAAATGATTAATTTCTTCTTGTGTTAACTGTGATGGGGCTAACCCAACTTTACTGCATGAATCTTGAGGGCAAAGTTGTTTGCTTCATCCAGTAAGCCATCATACAGTTCTTTTGACATACATTTGAAATGTATTTTTGTTTTGTCAAGAAAACAATTGGTACCACCTTGATATGGAATTTTCTTCATGTTTCAATGGCTGTAATTCAAAAGACTTATTTTTGTTTCAGAAAAATCTAGTTTAATATTTTAAAATTAATGTGATTTATGTTTCACATTTTAAAGGTTTCAGGGTTTTCTACATCTTAAAATTGTGTGATAAATTTCCTTTAAGGGAGCTTTAAAAAATACAGCAATTTCCCAACTTCTGCTATCTGTTGTACTTCTGGGATCTCTGTCAGCTTCTCTCAAACAGGCCAGCTATCTGATCTTGTGTTGTCCAAATCAGTCACTGTTGATTACAAGGGCGTACATTTCACCCTTCTTATCAAACCTGGCAGATGCAGACAGGCTGGATGGCTGACAGAAAGAGAAACTCTAGCCCTGTACGCTGATACAGCCATCAATACCCATGAGGCCGTGTGTCATGCAGCCTGCATCCTGAACAGAGGTTTGCATGCCTCCTGTGATAGGTGACCTCAGTGAGAGCCTGTGCTTCATGTCCTCACACCAAGCTCTGATGTGGCAGCTTGCTAAATAATTTGTGCTTTTTTACCGGGGTCATTGGATAGAAAATCTGGTCTTTGAATAATTAATTAAGACACAATCTAAGCAGCCGACTTCTGTTTCCTCCCCATTTTGAGCAGATTGTCTGCTGCTGTCCTGACTCTCACACTGACTTGCTGTCTTATTCATCTAGATTGAAGCCTCCAGCGTAATTATGCTGTAGGCGGACTGGTATTAGGAGGACGTCCTGAGCATGACCCACATGATATTGAAAAAGAAATCCATATAACAACCACGGAATCTATTTTCATTCTCTGCATAAAAATAAAACAGATTATTTCCACCATGGCTTTGTTTAGCTTCATAATTGTTTTTCATTATTCAGAGAACATTTGATACCCACAGTGTAGGTTGAAACAGGCATTGTTGTTTGAGAAAGGCTGTATATGAGATCTTTTATTGATACAGGTGTATCTCATATCTGATCCTAGCAATTGCTGACTGATAAAACTGGAGTCTAATTGTCTGTCTGTTTGTGAATATAATAGGGCAAGTTAGGCTTCGATGTGGCCTCCTAGGAGCTGTATAGGTTGGGTAACCAGGCATGGTACTGAGAGGTTCTTTTTATTATTACTTGTGCAATGCAATAATTACAAGCAAAAATTTGGACCAAATCTGTTAAGACACACCAGGAAAATATGAAACATCTGAAGAAGAGAGGGAACAAAAACAAAAAGTAGATAATGTTTTTTTTGTGTGTTTTTTGTTGTTTTTGTTTTGCGAGCACAATCCTTCATTCAAATTGGACCATAAAAGGGTGCTTTTAAAATCTACCAACTACATAAATAAAATCATTTGCCTCTAAAATTGTTCCTAGTAAAAGTAGGCAAGTTATGGTCACTTGTAAAGTATATTAGTGTCATCAGCAGCGGGGACTGCTGGGTCACATTTTCTTTAAGCTGCAACAGAAATCTTGTTGGTAATGGCACTGTTATAAAGGAAGGCACAATTACAAAAGAAAGACAACTGTAACAAAGTTTGCAGATGCTGCCCTTCTTTAGGGACAGACTTCTAATAGCACTTCAGCATAGGAAGCTGCTGTAAGAAGTTAGAAAAGCAATAGCTCAATCATTCATTTAGCAATTGATTTACAGGTTATGGGGTTGTTCATAATGCTTTCATGGATTTCTGCTGATTCTTGTGGATTTCTGTTTAGGTAGATAAATACTGTACAGCCATGGTTTTCAAATTTTGATACCAATACCACTGAAGATGCTGAGGATAGCTTCATGGGAGTTTATTCCACCTTGGAAACCTGTATGATTTATTAATTTTTTTGCTACATAAGTACAACATACTTATCTGTATAAGATGAGATATTAGGAAGGCTTTCACATGCTAAAAGATAAACTACTGACAGTGATGGCATAGTTACTTTGAGAAAGTAACTTTAATCGGAAAACTTCTTGAAAAAGTAACTTAGATTACTGATTACTTGATTTGGAAAGTGGCTAAGTTATATTAAAAGTATTTTTTTAGTTAGTTTCAGTAGCTGCTAACAACAATGCTCCACCACCTGTGAAAATTACATTGAGCTTTGCTAATTCTTAATTGCAAGTTATGTTATAATGGTAACATCAACAATGTGTCTCCATTTATAAGGTTCAACTGAAGGAGAGATTGTTTAATGGTTACAACAGTACAAAAAAAAGACTTTAGTAATTTGTGTGTGATTTGTGTGTTCCAGTATTGTCTGGAAAACTTTAAATAAGACTTTAGGCGTCATTCACAGCAAATATATTAACTTGACATTAACAAAGACACAGCGGGACGGATCATCTGGGAAATGATGGACTACAACTAACTGGATGTAAGACAAATTCTGGGGTTTATACCTGCTTATTTTCAAGCCCAAAAAGCACAACCCGCGACTCATTAAATTTGCATGTGACTTTAGGAACAAAAAAAAAAAGGCCAAAGCCGCTTATAATAAACGGAATTGGCGTTTATTCTGAAACTATTTTGAGTTTCGGAATTAATTGGCGTCTATTCCGAAACTCAAAATGGTTCCTTTTCAGCAACAAAACGCGCATCTCCCTCCATTTTTTAAAATTTCTGTCGCTGTTGATACTGTTGCATAGAAATGCCGGTCACTCCCCAAGACACGTAGAGGAAATAAAATAAAATTATAAAAGAAAATAGAAATGTACAGTAATGGAAAGTGGTTTCGATAAGTAACTGTAGTCTGACTACTGGATTTGAAATAGAAAAGCATTAGATTACTCGCTACTAAAAAAGCAACGAGTTACTGACATCACTGACTATTGATATACGCATAAGAAACATTATTAGCTACTCAATAATTTTGTGAGTAAATTTAAGTCAAGTGATACCAATGCTGCCAAAACATTTTTAATTTTTATCTTTGTTAAAGAGGGATTAGTATGAGATTACTGGAATATGTTCTCATATTTGGACTTTGTACTCTTTTTAGTGCCAGAAATGAGTAAAATCTGTTTTCCAATGTACCTGTCTCCATAAAAGTAAAGTTTTACCTTCTGAAATTATTAAACAACGATAGAGTAGCTGCTGGAATATAGATAAGAGCCCCTATGTTTACAGTCCCTGATGTCTATAACAACATTCAGTCAATGATTCTTCTGTGGATTTCACAAATTTATGTAAAAGAACCCACAGGATTCAAAGTATATATGAATAAAGACAAGTGTGACCCCAGCAGTGGCATCACATTTCTAAATTTGGCAGCTTCACTGGCGTGCAAGCAATATCATCATTTTGAAATCAGACACCCATTGCAGGACCATGTCAACAAGGCTTAGCTTCATTATTTTGGTCTCCAGAACCAAGTCCCCAATTCGTGTCCACGCATTCCTTGAATGCTTTCCCTTCACTGCAAATCCAACTCACTCTTAACGGCCCTTGTGCTCATCATTGAAAGCTTTCCATTTATATTCAAATCCTCACATTGACTTTTACTCTCATATTTTGTCCTTCTTTGGTTGTTTTGGGGATGACCAGGCCAGGTAGCTTCAGATAATTCTCCATCATGGTTGTCAGGGTCTGTGTCCTCTTATAGCAGGCATGAGAGTTAAAGGGTTATAAGTCTGCGTTGTGTGGTAAAAAGGACAGAGAGAGACAGAGCTCTTTAAAAAAATACACCAAGACAGGAAGAATGACACTTAGCCCTTAATCATCTCTGTGTCTGCAGGGATCTCCTGTACTTTTGTGTCTATTGCAGATAATGGTCTTTCCTGACTTGACAGCATGTCTTTGCCGAGCCGGAGCTCTGTTTAAGTGTATCAGGGTGACAAAGCGCTGCTAGATTCGGTGGTGTCACAGCTCATCATGTAGTGACATTGCTGACAGCTGTGGTGTTAAGACAGTGAAGCGGCTGAATGAAGTTAGAATAGATTCTAGTGCACTAGAACCAACTTCCATAACAATGCCTTCCCTTGGGGATGGGCTGCAATATGCAATCCAATAACACCAGCTGGAACCATTGGACGACAGGAAGGGGAAGTAATGGAAATCTGGGAGTGCAAACCAAAATGCTGCCTCAGTTATTGGAGCACATGGCTGCTTGGGTTTCAGGAGAGAAACCAGAGGCAAAAAGAGTACAAGAATGACAATGTTGTTTGTGGGTTAGAGCTCTCACGCAGAATAGTGCCTGGCAGGCAGTCCAAGTGTACTGGCTCCTTCCTACGAATAAAAAAAAATAAATAAATTGGAGGGAAGTCTTGGCCATCAAATATAACCACACCATCTTGAATCTGTCCAGCCTCATCACTGCTCCTATGAGAACACTGTCAGAGGAGACATGCCCGTGCCAGATCATCTGCTAGTTTTAAGGGACTTCCTGTTTGCTGAAATAGTACAGACAAATTGTATAATGATGAACTGTAGGCCAAACATCGTGGGAGCACGCCGTCTCTGGACCTCAAACTCAGTTGCAACTAATTTTGCCTCAACCCCAAAACAAGCAGAACAACATGACAATGAGCAGGCTTTGTCTGTTTCCACGAAAAAATGATCTCTGAGGTTTGGCTGGATGTAAAGCGAACTATACTTTTAGCTATCCACTTTCAGCTGGGCTGTAAATAGTTTATAGAATCATTTCATTTAGCTTGAACTATTGTGCAGTTTTTCTTTTTTTAAGCTTTAGCGTGGTGCTATACCATGTTAGAAAGACTATGAAAACCACAGGAATATGTGTTAGTAATGTTGATTAGGGCCAAAGACTACATCACTGCCTTTGTCATTTAACAACTGAACATGAAAATTATTCTGTACCGGTTAGTGTGAATAATAATTAGTGTTAATAATTCCATACTTCCTCTGTTGTATATTTGCTCCCTAAATGAATTATTTTGAGAATAGCACTAAAAAAGTTTGTACAGCATGGAAAATTAAATGATATTTACTACTAATGTTCAAGAATAGCTAGCATATCAAAAGAAACGTGACAAAATATGTGCTTCTCTTGCATTCATCGATCAATTCCTTGATCGCCTGATTATTTGTCTTTAGATTTTATTTTGCAAAGGAAATTTTCCTCCATTCAGGTGTCCTTTACAGCTTTTTATGATTCATTTTTATGGCGAATTGTTTGTTTGGAGTCACACATTTCAAATTGTTTTGGTTATTTGAGGTTATTTGTTTAAAGAAATTTGTTTTAATGTAATCAAAGCTGCCTTTTTATGTGCTGCACAAAATATTCTTTTAATGGAAAATATATATGGAAGTATAAAAAAAAACTTTAATTCTGCAAAAACATCCATCTTTTGCAATCTTGTACATGTTTAAACAGTTCAGTGCAATGCCAGTGCTAACTGTGCCTATATTTGGCTGTTCAAATATTCTGTTGAACTGCAGTAAATGTTGCGGTAATCTGTTTCATCCCTCCGCCATTAGCAGGTTGTGAATATTCTCTGATACCAGTCCAGGCCTCATTTTCCAGGTCTCTGAGCGCACCAAGCAGCGAGCACCTAATTCACTCAATGAAATGGGGCTTGCGCTTACTGAGGCAGAGATTTAATACATCATGGAAAATTAGGTCGATTTTAATAAATTACCCCATCCCTCTGAACACTCCACATATGCTTTACAAGGGAGGAAGGGCTGTTTTTGTTGATGGGAGGGCCGTTTTTTGTTAAGAGAAGCTATGAAATTTCCAGCTTTCTATTGAGTCTTCCCACTGGACTGCATGGACTTTCACGTCTTAAAAAAAAATCTATATTTATACATTATTGGACCTCTCATAACCTTCCATTGGCAAACAGCTACTTGTAACACAATGGCTGAGTAAATAAAATATGTGTTAGTAAATTTTCACCATGTAGCACAGGGTATATTTTACTTTTATGGTGACATATTTTGCTCATGATGGAGGATGAGTGTGAGAGAAGTTGATATGCATCCATAAATCATTCCTTGTGTTCTACCTCAAAAACAGCACTCATATGATAAATGCTAGTTTACTGGAAGCACTTTAACTCTGAACAATGAGCCTGTGCACGTCTGCATGTGTATCTGTGTGTGTGTGACGAATCTGGAAGCATTTTATGGTCAGCCGCAGAGGCCTCTGTGATTGGACAAGCTGTGACACTCCTGGTCTTAAAAGACTTTGCACAACAGCGAGGGCATCCACGAGTCATCCCGACATTTGTGGGATAAAAAATTCCACGGTGTTCACCGCGAAGTTCAGTTCTGTCCAAGCTGCATTTGCTGGCTCCTGCTGACTCACAGTTCAACTCAGTAAATTATAACTGTGGTTCATAATCAATACCTGAGAATTACTGGAGCTCCTCACCTACCAATCTCAAATTTCACATTGTTATGGGAAGATAGCTGTGAATCACCTCAGTGACTCTCTAGTCTGTGTGTTTTATACTGAATCACGCTTAAAAGGGCGATAGCTTCCCAAATCTAAAGTATAGTGTCTCGGCAACTTGACCGTTTTTCCACATATTGTCACGTTACAACCTCATAATTAGACAGACATAGGCAGTCAGTCATTGTGGAGCGGAAAGAAACAGCACCTTGTTCTTGATTTTTTTGTCTTAATTGGAAGGTGTAAAATCTATTTGTGTTCAGTTCACCTGAGTCAACATTGCCAAGTCTTGTAGAGCTCAATAACAGCTGGAAGTCATTCGTGATGCTTCTCTACCAGCTTTGCACATCTATAGAAGGCTGGTAGAGCGTATCTGCATCCTTCTTTGCAGATACGCTCAAGTTGAGATAGATTGGATATTGTCTGCTTGAAGCAATTATCAAGTTTTTCCACAGATTCTAAATTGAATTTAGATCTGCAATTGTGACTGGGCCATTTAACCATATTTTGTGGTAAACCATTTCATTATACCTTTGGCTGTATGTTTGGGGCCCAAAGATCTCATCTGACCAAAGCATGTTATTCCACCTGTAGCAAACATGTAACAGAAGGTGCTCTGGTGATTAATTCTTATTTAGGGAAATGGGCTTCACTCTTTGAAAATGTATATGTCAAAAATGTAAATTTAAAACTCTTTATAACTTTCCTCTACACAATATCACTGTCAAGCTCTCTAGATGTGCAGGGAGAAACTCAGGCTTTGGAAGGTGACCATTAATGAAAGTGGAGATTATTTTGAAGATGAATGTCGTTGAAGAGGTTAACGGGAGTCAAGCTTACTGTTTAGCAGTGGAGTTTGGCCGTTGAGATGTGGAGAGGATCCAGGTGAGTGAAGATGGCTGGTTAGGCAAAGGTTCTTTGTTCCAGGGTGTGTGGAGTGGATGGCCTGTGAGACCTTGTCTGAACACCCGAGATGATGCGGAGTAGACAGGCAGATGGGTGTTTGAGGTCAATATCGTTGCTGTGAATGATTGTGGGAGGATGGTTCCAGAGCTGATCTGACATGAGGAGAAAGGCAGTGAGGACAGAAGGCTGGCCAAGGAGCCAAGGAGGAGGTAAAATGCAGAAAAGGCTGACCGTCAGGCAAAAAAGGACCATTCAGCAGCTCATTAACCTCTTTTGCTGACGAAATGTGTGAACCAGTTTTGAACATCCATTAGCTCTGGGCTTCAATGCAGCTTTCGATCACTTCCATTCCCAAATCTCTATTGTGGCTTTTAAAACTGAGTTGATGCAATGCACTGGGAAATGTGAACCCACTCCAAGATTTTAGGCAAAACATTCATGCTTCAACTGCTGGTCCAACAAAGGGACACAGAGACAGACACACACACTACCCTCTGAGCAATTCCAAGCCACAAACTGTCCTTATATGCATGTGTTGGACTGTTGAGGGATGGATGAATGGTTTGTACCAACTGAGGGGAAGAAACATTGATCGTAGTTTAGCTGAACCGGTCAGGGAACAAGTTAGTGTTGGTGGATAAATGATCTGTTTTCTCTATTATGAGTTGTTAAGACAAAACAGCATCATGAAGATCAAGAAACACACCTGATAGCTCAGGGAAGAAGTTTGGAGAATATTTAAAAGGATTAGATATTAAAAGCTTTGAATGTGTTATTAAGCACTTGAGCCCGTTGAAGAAGCTCACTAAACATATATTCAGTAATGTAATGGTTTACATCAAATCATCTTCCTGTGTTAGAATGGCCCAGTCAAAGTCCTGACCTCTATCAAATTGAGAATTTGAGTCAGAGCAAATAAACTGAAATTTATATTTACAGAAACCATCCAGTCTGATTGGGCTTGAGTTATTTTGCAAAGAAAAAGATCCAAATATTTTAGTTTAGGTTAATGTAAATCATTTGTTCAAACCTATTTTGCAAAGAATGATTCTTCATAAAATGAAGAGCATAATGGACAACCCTGACTATCCTCTTCATGAGACTGTTATGCAACAACAGTGTCTTCAGTCAGAGGCTTGTTAGGACTGCTTGAACACAGACAGCTACAGGAGATCCTTCCTGCCCATCACTATGAGCCTCTACAACAGCTTCCATTCTTCACTTCTTAAAATAATCTCCTACAACTGAAGGTGCTCAAAAATGTTGATACACAAAACTATAGTGGACATATTCTCAAAAAAAAAACAAAAAAACAAAAAAAAAAACAACCCCTGAACTCATAATTGCAGTAAAAGGTGGTTCCACAAAGTACCTTCTCATGGAATACAAATGCAAACCACAGTTTTTAAATTGTGATTTGAGTGCATCTTTTTTTTTTTCTTCTTCTTCATAGTTATGGATTACTGGGTTTTGGATGATCATATAAATTTTCCAGCCAGTATACCTGTCACCCTCCCTCCCAACTGCAGATTCAAGGAGGTCAAAACAAGTTTATTTCCTGAGATTTAATACTGTGTTTACACATTCCCTCTTTCTGCTGTTTAGATGTTTGTTTCAAGCTCTGTGAAAGATGCAGAGAACTCTTAATATCATCGCACTCCTCTTTCCATCCTTCACAAACCCATTCCAAACTATTTCACCCCCTTTCCTGCCCATTCGAGATAAATATGTAACCAAAAGGAGAAATTCATGCTTGAAGCAAGGAACTAATCTCTCTCCTGCCTGTTTCACTCTTCTGTGTTTAATTGATAGAAATTGCACGCATCAAAGACAACACACACTGAGATTTAATGGGCATAAAATGGACATTAGCATTTTAAAGAGGCGGATTAACACATTAATCCGGGCAATTTTCATCCAGCACTTCCAATGAGATCGTCACAGCGCGCAGGCTCCTAATGGGGCTTAACTGGCTTTCAGCTTTAGTGCCGCTCTCAGGGATAACACAGAAACTTTTAGTTTTTGGAAAAGGGGGGAAACTGAGGAGCTTAATTTGTGTGACAGCTTTTTCAGAAGTGAGCTTTTTCTTCCAAGTCTGCATGACGCATTACACAAGTTGCAACAGTGCCATGAGTACACTCCTGTGTTTTTGCAGTGAAGACGCACCCTGAAGAGATTGGGAAACTTCCAGTGCTCATATATAAAAACCAGCTTTCAAAGAAGCCGTTGTTGGAGGAACATCTTGGAGTTGACTTTTTATCCATGCTGAACATATGTGGCTTTGGTCAGAGGTTCAGACTGGATTGCTAAGCACAACAACCATGCATACAATAGAACCAAGTATAACGCACCACAATATGTTCTTACTTTACGATCAAAGGATATCCAATATGCTCACTGTCCGGCCAGATGAAACTCATTTAGTCTCATTTTCTGTGAATCACTTCTACAGATGCGCCTCGGTTGGAGATTTCAACACACAGCCTCGAAGGTAGAAGATACACCACTTTGACACACAGCTCATCAAATCCTGAGGAAGGAAGTGGCTGCCATTTGGCCCCAGAGGAGCTTTGCAGCAGCATTTTGTGTGCGACAGGCAAAGTCTGGGAGAACATATGTCCGGTTTGCATGCAGAAAACATGTAAACACACAAAACACTAAATTAGTGTCACTGACTCTCAATGGTGGTGTTTAGACTACACAAAGCCATCTTGATGCAGCGCGTCCTCTACATCAGTAAACACTTCCATTTTCATCCCAGCATGGCCGCCGCTCCCTTTTGTCTGATTCCCTTACACTGTAGTTTATATGCACACAACATCTCAGGCCGCTGTACTTTCATGCAAAGAGAATGTAATGTAGGTCATCAAACAGAGTCAACTGGGAGAGTATTGTTGTTTTTTGAGCAGCGAAGCAGCCTCCAGAGGAATAGACTAATGTGAAGGGAGGGGTGTAAAAAAAACAAAACAACAAAAAAACAAAAAACAAAGGAACAAACAAAAACTCCCTCGACAAACTGTTAAAACGTGGAGCGCGCCTGTTTTGGGTGTTGTCACCGGTGGATGGAGGCTGGGAAATGCAAAAACACTGTTTCCTCTCATTCCCTCTCCACCTGTCTCATACTCTCTGGTGAATACTTTATGCTACAGAGCTCCTATCTACCTCTCCTGTACTTTCCGTCCCATTATCGCTCAGACATGAGATTGCACTCAAGATGATGTTGGAATTTTTGATAACAAGGATTGCGAAAATGAAACACTGTTCTGAATTAATAAACAACACAGTCTGGAGCTTTCAGTCTAGGGCCCACCGCTATTCCTACCTTCTGTTGTATTATTAGTGATATTACTTTTTGATTCTCTGCCGGATGTCCGGCACCGTCTGGGATTTATCAGAGAATGCTCTCAGCTTTCTGGTCAGGAAGACAGGATGTGTGTCCTAAAACATGATATACCAGATGCTGTGATTTTAAAACCCTTCTGAATCTCCAAGATAAATGTCATCTGAAAAGGAAGGATACACCTAAAGCTAGACTTAGTATTTTTTCGGATACGACTGTCTGAAAGCCTTTGACATCTGCAGGCGTAGGTGCTGTGCTGTACGCACTCCAGTCAAAGTTTGGCTTAGATTGGGAACTTTGTGAATTTGCATCATTTTCATCTAGCAAAGTGAGAATTGTTCACATGTAGATTATACGTTTTTATAATTTTATGAAGCACCACTCTTTCATTTTGTCTTCTCGATTATTATCAACCTTTTGTTCTTATCACATTGCCCAGACTAAGAAAAAAAAAAAAAAAAAGATCACATTCCTGTGGCTGTTGGAGGTACCAAAAGGAAAAAAAACAACTTTTTTCCCCAATAATATAGTATCAGGGAAATACGAGATTACTTTCCTGATACTACATTTCCGATATAGTAAATATTGTGAAGAATATGCAATGCTGTTGACTTCTTTTCTCTTTCAAAGGCCAGAAAGGCCTTGTTAAAGTGAATAAAAATATACTGGCCTTTTCCAGAATATTACTTTGTGTTATTTTTATTCATCAGTGGGATATTTATCCAAGACATAAATGCAAATATAGTCTTCATAATTTCACACAAAAACAAAATTACAAAATAGCTCAATTTTAATGGAAAGATCTCGCTCCACCTCAAAGCTACAACCTTGTCGACTGTAGCTTGTGCTGTCCTGTTGGGAAAAAGGTCACTGACCAGTAAGACTGTCATCAGGTGCAGCAAAACGCTTTTTTTTTTCTTCATGTGAAATGATTTCCTTATATGTATAAATGTTCTCAAATTTAAGGTCAGGATATTTTAATTATTTTGTGTTAAATTATGCTGCTGCTACAAAATAGATACATTTTTATGAAGGCTAAATAAAATTAAAGAGTGCCATATCTCAAAATATAATAAAACAATGCCAACAAAGACTTAAAATTTTGGAAGAAAAGTTCTGTTTTATCAAAATTATCTGTATCCTTCCTAATGACCAATAGAAAATCATTCCAGCAAACAAAACCCTCTTTTTATTGCTGATCAACTTATTATTCCCGGTGATGTTTTTGCCACTTTATCATTAGTGACAAACTCCCAGTTGTGAAAATATGATGCCTAAATGCCATCACGATAATCTTTTGCTCCCTCCACAAATCATGAATCAGATTAATGTCAGGAGTGTTGGCAGTGATACTCCAACACATTAACATAATTTCCAGTTACAATATCTTGGTAAACATATTTTTAACCTAAATCTGCCTTTGGCATTACTAATATTTGCCTTAATGGTCAATGAAAATTATCTACCAAGAAGCTAAGTGTTTGAAACACCATTCCAAATGAATAATCACACGTACCGTATCTGCTACCCTGTCTGATGCGTGTTAGCAGCTTGAGAGACAACCAAGAAAGAGACTTGGACGAAAAGGACAGAAATTTTTAGCACAACGCTCGTCTTTCCATTCCCCTCTGCCAGGCTTTCGACAGCCTCAAAAAGCTGGTAGGCTCAAATATTTCTGAACCTCATGATAAGATAAGGATCAGCTCCGCTCAGACAGACGTCAGGCTGAGAAAAATCCCATTTTTGTTATGGGCCTTCAAAGACGCACAACATTTGTAATTGAAAATAGAGTGCACAGATAAAGTGATCAAAGCAAAGAGGTTAAAGAGCTAATGAAAATAAATAACGCTCGAAAAGCATTTCTGTTCCCTGCCAGAGGGGTTTAAATGTACACTGTTTAATCCTAGCATTTTGTAATCTGGATCATAATTAGGGGTTTCCCTTTTCCAAAAAATAAAAATAAATACATAGCAGTAAAAGCCTGCTAACAGGACAGAATTTGATTAGGGTAGCCAGCTCTGCTTAATGTGTATGTGTGCACGTGTAAGGATGTGCATGGAATAGATCCATCCTTCCCTGATGCGGCTCCCAGCAGTCGACAGCTCTGCCAACCGTTGTCATTTTCTGGCAGCCAGATTACTCTTGGGGTGGCATTTTCACAGTTGTCAAGTGAGGATTTAATGGCCAATTATCCTCAGATAAATATATCTCTGCTGAGGAGAGGGAGACATTGTAGGAGTGGGAGACTATCGCTTCTAATTGAGGGCTAAAGAAGGAGGAAAACGTGTCTGGTCAGAGCCTCCGGAGACGGGCCTACTTCCTGTAACTCCTCACTGCCACTTTATCACCGCCCGAAGAAGCCAGTTGGATCCCTTAAAATAAAATCTGCTGTACTGAGAAATCATGTGTTACGCTTACAGCACAAAGTACGCTGTCGTCGTTAAACAGGGTGTTGCCATGCTCACTTTGACCAAAGCCATGCTGTCGATTGCTTTTTTTTTTTCTTTTTTTTTTCCACCACGCTGGTGTTCATGACAGCAAAAGAAATTGCTCGGAGACTGTTTAGGCCAGATGAGTGACTGAAATATGGGAGTGATGGGACTGTGGAAAGAAAACATCCAATTGCAGCACCTTGCCATTGCACTACAGAAGAAGCAAAAGAAGTTCTCCTATAAGATTTCCATGACAATGCTTTAGTGTTAGAATTTTAGAAGCTACCATTTATGAAAACTAGTTCTAATGGTATATCGTTACAGAATAACTTATAATGATGCCTTAATTTCTTATCTATTTGTGGGTTGAACTGGAAGAAAAAAGGTACATGATTTTCTGATACATCTACATCTGAAAAATGTAACTTGCATTTTCAGAGTCAATACTGTAAGGAATCATTTTCCGCTGCCATTACAGCGCAATTCTTTGCTGTATTTTTCTACCAGCTTCACGCATCTGAAAATTAAAATATTTTCAAGTTCTTTGCAAAATAGCTCAAACTGAGTCAAAATGGACAGAAAACATGTAATAAGAACAATTTTTCAAATCTTATCACGAACTCTCAGTTGAATTTTTTCATCCTGTATTCCACTCCATCCATCTTTCCATCCACTCTGGCCAGATTACCTGTTCTTCAGAAGAACAATATTCTCACAGGATGATGCTCCCACCACAGTTTACCACACTGAGCATGTTGTTTATTGTTCATGATGTGCTTTCTTCACCAGTGTTCTTTAAAGAAACACCCTGAACCCTTCAGAGAAGGCTGTGTTTATACAGATATTTAATTACAAATAGCTGGGCACCTTGGGTTGTTCTGAAGCAATCTCTACTGGTAGTTGTTGTCAGGTTCCGTGTTTTCTGTGTGTTTATTTCGAGTTTCTGTGTCTCTGTGCTCTCCGTGTTGTCCTGTCCTCCCCTTGATTGTTTCCCAGGTGTGTCTCGTCCCGTGATTATCTCCCTGTGTATTTAGTTCCACCTGTGTCCTGTATTCCTCGTCGGGTCCTTGTCGTTTT